>JAHWFP010095796.1:124487-140227 GCA_023313725.1 Lithobius niger
ACCCCCCCCCCCCCCAGGTTTGGGGTAAACAGTTCTTAAATACCTCGTAATGATTCACCGTTTCCATTCCAAACTCAGGATATGTGCCATATCATACCTGGTATTTCAGTACTTCATAATACAGTATTGGGTCGCACAACTTATCAGAGGGAGAGGTAATTTTCTTATGGGGGGGATCAAACGTGGGGGAAGAGAGGAGTAACTGCTTTGGTCTTATACTTTAATGAAACAAATTGTACATACCAGACAAAACACATCGTATCACATTACTGTGTGATTGAAAACAATCGAGAAATGAAACATAATTAAGTAAACAGAAGATGGCTACTCAAAGTTTTACTGAGTATCATTGCATTTGCGGCTCTGCTGCAATTAACTGCAATACGCATCCGCAAAAGACCTTTTCTCCAGAACATTCTGTGACAAGCAACTCAAAAAGATAAATACGACGGAAAACAAACTAAACGTAAGCGTTTTATCATAGTAGGTGCTCAAAATGCCCCCCCTCTGCCTCGATGCAGTTCCGAAACCGCTGCGCCATGGACCGACGAACCCGTTCAAAGATTCCAGGGGTTGTGCGAATCTGGTTGCATCCATCCACAATCCTTTGGCGAAGTACATCAGCATTGGGAATTGGTGTACTGTACACGAGTGACTTTAAGTGTCCCCAAAGATAAAAGTCTAACGGGTTTAAGTCCGGAGATCTAGCAGGCCATGCTATTGGCCCCAAACCTGGGGGGGGGGGGGCTGTAACTAAAGACTGGTGCATTTCCGGACCCATGTTTATAGGACTTTTTCTTCTTATCTTTGATCACACAGCGGACCCTCAAAATATTTGACACCAATTTCCGAACACCCTGTATATTTGCTATAACCATCATCTAACGTACATCCCTTTATTGTAATGAATTCTACGGCAACGTAAATGACTGATTAGTTTGTTCTTCGTTGCAGTTCAGCTTTTAGTACGTTCAAGCTTTTACAGTAAAGCTTAGAAGCTTGGTTGAGTGCCCAAGCCATTGTTGCTTGAAATATTTGGTTGCAACATGGAAATTTAAATTCCTTGGTTGCGAATTTCAAAACCCTCCTACTCATTTGTTCTGACCCATAAAAGCCCCAAACCAACAAAATAATCACCAGATCACCATGCAATCGTGTGTAAACTTTCAGCTGTATATGCCTTCTTATTTTTTTCGTAGCCATGATCAATAAGTCTACGGCATTTAACATGGGGAAAATGTTACTAGTTAACTACTGACTAACAAACTAACTACCTAGACATGTAAATCAACATTATTGACACATCTTTCTCTCTATGAATGGTGGACACTGATCCTTCCACTTTCCGCTTATCTTTATCCCTGCACCTTCCGTTTACACTTTCCACAATTTGAAAGATTTCAGTCGCATTAGGATTTATCTTCAAAATCACAAAATGTGCTTTTAGTTGCTTACAGACACACTATTAAAGCCGCCAAAGGGTTCAAAGGGTTTAACGATCGTTAACCACTCCTGCGTTACAACCGCCTCTTTGTCATCAACAATCAATCTTTTAACAATCGGATGTCTACAATCGGATGATCTACTGTTACTTAGCGGCGACAAGCGTTTGTCTAGACATTGACGAAGCACAGAGACTAACTTGTCGTCGCTAGCACACCGCATTGATACAGAGTACTATATACATAATGAAAGAGTAGTGAAACAGGCACAAAACGTTCCCAAGGTATACTCTGTTCCACATTATGTTTTTCAGGAAATTCACTGCATGATGGCACGTTTCCTTGCACTATGAGTGCGAAAACATGACGCTATCACACTTGTAAACTCTACACAGTTGCTGTTAAAAGTCTAGGAGTGGGATATTTACATGTTTTCGCACTTGTAGTGAAAAGAAACATGGCGTCATACTGTCAGTTTACTGCAAACATAATGTGAAACAGACTATAGTGAATAGGTGCACGTTCTTTTCTCAAACCGTTTTTGAGTTACCTGCTTAAAAAAATGAGAACCGAATATAAATAAACAAAAACGGACTGTTAAATGCTAAAAGCAAGAGCCTAAAGTCAAAACCTAGAAGGCAAAAAGCAGAAAGTTTAAAAGCACTTTAGTTATTAAAGACACATACAGAGTAGCCATTAAGTGCTGGTGAAACAACGAAATCACGACGTTTCGGTTCCAAGGTCGGAACCGTTTTCAGGTGAAAGGTTTAAAACATGTCAAACAACTTAAAAATAAAAATAAAAATCAATAAAATAACAGCATGGAAATAAAACTTACAAATCATAAGGATGCAAGGTTCCATGCTAAAAACTAAAACCAAATAAAATAAAAGTCAGCACAATTCAAAAGAACGTGCCAACAGTCCACCTAACTCACCCAAGTCTGCTGATCGAATGAGAGAGAATTCGGTCGGCTATGCTTTAAATAGTGAGTCCCTGGATTTTGATTGGTGGAAATGTGTTAATGCCAACGTCATTGCATAACTTAATGTAGTCTTGTAGGTGATTGGCTGTAGGTATTAAGTGATTATGAACAGGTGGTTTGGTTAAATGAATACAAAGTGTTTCCAAATTTTCACGTGTTTTGGTGTGAGGAATTTGAAATAAAATTTTTGCGAAATTTCGGGTTCTTGCCCTGTTTTTTGAAAGTGTTGAACCAGTGAGTTTTCTTGTTTTTTTTTAATTTAAAGTTTGATTTGTGGGAACCAAGTCGTTTACATATTTCCTGTTTACTTTGGCCTACATAGGTGGCTGTGAAATTTTTTTACACATATGCCCTTACTGTCAAAACCTTTCTGTGTTCTTTCTATGTTATGACTTTTATATCCTTACTCTTAACATTTAACGTTTCATTTTGTTAATAATGTATTCTAGCGGAGTCGCTCGCTTCGCGCGGTCATTTCGCGTCGTCTGGGGGCCCCCCCCCCCCCCATCTAATTTGCCGTTCGGTCGGTAGATGGCATCATATGTTCACGCTACTGGCCGTTGCGTTCCGGGCGCAGCTACTATCTCCGTGGGCCTTGGCTGCTACTCTTATAATTTGCCATTCCGTCAGTAGATGGCGGAGATGGCATCGTATGTCCTGCTTGCTGCTGCGCTGCAGATGGCTGCGTTGCGGAACTTGTGTAGTTATATGTATAGATGTTTCTTTGATAAGTTCAGCTAAACTACAAAACAGTGCAATTGACGGTACTGCCTGCAACTAGAAAAATGAAATAAACCAAACAATAATAAGCATAATTTCAAAATGGCTGCCTGAATGCAATCTTACGAGCATGATAGATTGATAATGCTCATTAATAAGGCACATTCATTGTTTCAATTGGTATCAACTCTATCGTCTACCTACTAAATTTGCAGGAAATCGACATAATAAGCATAACTTCAAAATAGCCACCAGATTTAAAAATGTATCCAAACAGATCAAGAGTGACGACAGGACATTCATTTTTTTCAGTTGGTATCAAGTGTATCGTCTAACGTTCTAGATGTTTAGGAAATCGAGCGGTAATAAGTATAATTTCAAAATGGCCACCGGATTTCAAGATGGCGGCCATTAGAGATTACTAGTGACAATATCACATTCATTGTTTCAATTGGTATTACCGATATCACTACTTCCCAAATTTGAAGGAAATCAAACGATCATAAGCATAATTTCAAAATGGGGCCATTAGAGATTGCTAGTGATGAAGGCACATTCACTGATTCACTAGGTATCAACTATTTCGTCTACGTTTTGAATTTGAAGAAAATCTACCGATAATAAGCATAATTTCAAAATGGCTACCTAAATTCAAGATTGCGGCCACTAGTGATGACGGCTAAGCCACTGCTCCACTTCGTATCAACTATTTCGTCTTCAATCGAAATTTGAAGGAAATCAGATGACGCTACGCATAATTTCAAAATGGACATCTGATTATAAGATGGTGACCATTAGAGATTGTCAGTGACTGTGGCACATTCACTGTTTCACTTGGTGTTAACCTATTTCATCTCCATTCCAAGTTTGAATGAAATTGGACAATAATAAGCATAATTTCAAAGTGGCCACCTGATTTCATGATGGCGGCCATTAGAAATTACTGATGACGATGGCACATTCATATTTCAATTGGTGTGACCTATATCGTCTCTGTACTAAATTTTAAGGAAATTAAATGATAATAAGCATAATTTCAAAATGGCCAACTGATGTCAAGATGGTGGCTATTAAAAATTACTAGTCATGAGGAACATTTATTATTTTAACTGGTATCAACTAGATCGTCTACGACCTAAATTTGAAGGAAATCGGACGATAAGTATAATTGTAAAATGGCGGTCTGATTTCAAGATGGCGACCATTACAGATTAATAGCAACGATGGTTCATTCATTGTTTTATTTGTTTCGTTGTCTTTGTGCAAAATCTGAAAGTAAACAGAATTTACCCATTGGCAGTCGTAGATTAGAAACACAGTACATTCATGCAGCGATTGTACGATTCCTATCGACACCGAAAGGCGGGAGCAATTATATATGCTGTGGTGTAGGATTCGTATCTACACTGAATGTGCAGCTCCGTTCTAATCGGAACATAAGGAACAGCTCCTGCACAGAACACTACGTTAGTAGCAACATGCATTAAAATTAACAAGTAGGAGTAGTGGTAGGAACAGTAGTTAGGAACCTAACAGGAGTATCATCTGCACCGATATAATTGTACACGTTGGGAGAATGTGGCTACAGTAAAAGGAATCTAAACCAAAAACAATAAATTGTAAGCAAAAGCCCGCCAAGTTTCAGCCATTGAACGTCTGTGATATCAAAAACGAGCCAAGTTTCCACTCATCAGACATACAACGCAACTTAAAACTTGGCGCATTGCGAGCCTTTTTTTTTTTACTTGAATAGTTTGCCTATATCTTATGTTTTCGAATAAATATATATACAGTGAATTTTATCGAAATAATGTTAAAGACTTTTTGTTACAATATTTTTTCTTTGAATAAATTTACAATAAGGTTTTACAACTCAGATGGTGGCGTTTTGTTGAACTACTGCAGACTAGCGTGCTGTACTGTAAACTATAGCTTTTAGTGTGGTGTATAACACAGTATTATTTTTGAACCCTTCCTGACGCAATGAAAATCGGAACCTCAGCGATTTGTTACTGAGTTTTGCAGTTCGTAAAAAGTTTTTTCTTAACCGAGAGCAGATTGATCGTCAGAGTGACTGATTGATCGTTTCAACTTTGATGTTGTTATTTCGTTTCGTGTGCGTGAAACAATAATGAAACAGCAGCAGGAACAACAACAATGAACTCTTGCTTATTTTGATGCTGGTTGTGCATCTTGGGTCTACCAAACAAAAGGCTTGCCATGCGCCAAGTTTTAAAGTTGCGTTGTATGTCTGATGAGTAGAAACTTGGCTAGTTTTTGATATCACAGACGTTCAATGGCTGAAACTTGGCGGGATTTTTGGCTTACAATTTATTGTTTTTGTTTTAGATATCAGGACTTTTGGTAGCTGGGTCTAACGTGATTTTTTTTTGTTATTTATGATGTTTTGGATTCTTTACATTTTTGGAACTAGGAATAACTAATTACTCGCAGAAAGGAGCCAAGTATTAATTCTACAGAAATTGCACTTTACAGATAAAATGGTAAATACATTTAACTACAGCAGTAAGGTTTCACGTGAACTAAACAGCTGCAGTATACGAAACCTTACAGAAAAGTTTATTTGTGTTCCTTTGCTGTTTCGACTTCGGATCAGTTCAACCGAACATTAAACATCAAACGAGTTGGTATTTATTTCCTAATGTTTTTGTTGACGAGTCTGACGGATTTTGTTAATTTCCAATAACAATGCAACTTATATTTAGTATGGAGGAATTCCGCAAGCCAGATATCTACCGTGGCAGCAGGTCATTCGGTGGTTTCTTTACGTTTTTGGTTGCCAGGTTTTATTGAAGCTTTACACTTGGTTATTTTCGGCAATGATTCTTGTTTAGGGAATCAGTTATGGTGGTAAGTGAGTTTATGATTGTTGGTATTATAATTTTTTTATTTTCTAGCCGAATAATTTCCTTTAATGAAAACTAAAAATAACTAATTACTCGCAAAAAGGCGCCAAGTATTAATTCTACAAATTTCAGATAATTAATACTCATGTGTGGTTTGTTGACTGTTTGTTTATGGGTATGACAAATTTTCTTTAGCAATAACAATTTAACTTACTATTTAGTATGGAGGAGTTACTCTACGCCGATATGTGGCATTGCAGTACGTCATTTCCGGTAAACCGACCAGCGCTTAACATGCACCCAAGGTCGAGTGGAACGATAGTATTAGTCATGCACCTGTAAATACACGAGACACGCGACCGACACAATGCTTTTAACAATACCGAACAATACTTTTAGGGTTACGAACAATACTTTAACAATCCATAGTCTCCCAACGCGCAAGTTAGCTCATTAACCCATGGACCCTCCATTTCCAAATCACCAAAAGTATGTAGAATTAATGTCGCCCAAAAATGCTCGCAGCAACTTTCATTTCAAAAGGTCTTCTGAGTCGTTCACAATCGGCGTCTTAAAGTCTATGGAAATTAACATGACTTCCGGGCCATTAGTAGCCAGCTAGTTAGCTAGCAAACACATTATCAACGATCTTGGTAGCAATTTTTTCCTAGAAAGAGTCGTCCGACGAACCAAAACCGTTGCCCTACATTATAGGGACGTAATGCCTGATTGTGCAACAGATTTGCAGCCGTTTTTGTCGAATGCAAGTATTTTATCCAGCTACTCGTTGTAGTCTATCATATCAAAACCCAAAACTGGTAAAAGGGGCGGCCAAGTTCCGAATGGTTCGGCCCTTCAAAGGAGTGATTTATATAAACACACCAAAACATTCACCAAGTTAATCGCACCGCTTAATAGTTTGAAGGTTAAATGAAAACTAGAAAATTGCCACTTTCGGTAGCAATGTTCAAGTTTTCGTTTAACGTCCAAAGTATTATTCGGTGCGATTAAGTTAGCGAATGTTTTGGTGTGTTGATATCACTCCTTTGAAGGGCCGAACCATTCGGAACTTGGCGGCCCCTTTTACCAGTTTTGGTTTTTGGTATGATATCACTCCTTTTTTTGTTAATTGTGTATTGACTCAACTCCACTACCGTGCAGATGTGTAATAAAGTGCCACTTCAACAAGATATTGGTTTTCAACAATTTGCCGATCCATTCTCAACTTAGTCACCTCTTTATAGGTTTTTGGTTTTAATTTTTTTGTAATTTGGTTAATTTAGTTAGTTTTGGTGTGTTGATATCACTCCTTTGAAAGGCCGAACCACTCTCAACTTGATGGACTTTTTACCAGTTTTTGACTTTGTTAGTACAGTTGGATTATTTCAGTTTTTGACTTTGTTATAACAGTTGGTTTATTTTTCGTGAATTGGACGTGAATACAATTTCTTTGCAACGTTGTTTAGATTTATCGTGATACACTAGTGTTTGTCTAGGCACGCACGTCAGTATACACGTTCTCATTGTCCGAACTTTGGCAGTCCAATGAGAGACGATGCCGACAATACTAACAATGGTTATAACAATATTTTCGTACTTACGCGCCTTCCCACGCCATTCCCGTTACGCCCCCAAGCTCCAAACCATAAAAGATACGCAGTTCGTATTGTACTGCACACATTCGCCCAATTTCATAGCTGGAAGCCTTCCCGTTATCTCGGTATTGATGAATAATCACCTATGGAAATTAACATGGGGATGAGCGGAGTAGCTAGCTAGTGGCTAGTAGCTAATAACTAGCTATGTAGTAACTAGTAACACTTTCACAAGGTTATTGAGGGTCAAATTTTGCATTGAAAGCAGCTTAGCTGGCATTCCTACACGAGTTAATTTTTGTGAGGTGGCTCATTGCTCACGATTTCAACACAATTTAAGCTTTTGTATCGCATTATTACTTTTCCCCAAGTACGTGAAATGTGCCCAACTATGCTTAAAGATATAAGACACTGACGCAATGGCGTCGCGCTAAAATGGATTACAACATCGACAATTGGATTGATGTGATGTTTGTTGTGATCTTTGTTGCCTAACTTGGCGCGACACACTAGCGTGTGTCTAGATAAAACTTTTGCTTCAGATAAAGACACATTCTCACGTTTGCCGCCTTCATGCAACAACAACAATACAACAACAATGAAACAACAACTTGGCGGCGACACGCTAGCGCGTGTCTTGATTTGTTTTTTTAATCAGCTAAATAGCATTGTTTCAATTAGAACGTGATGGCTTTTTTATAATTACCTAATTCAGTTAAAGTAAAATAACCTTGAAAAGCACATGCCCACCTAGAAAACTATGATATGGCCATATTCCCACGATTTTAGGTGGGAGTTTAGCTGTAGAGAGGAGAGACGAAAGGATCCCCTACAACAACAAAAACAACAACACAACAAGATGTTGTCTATTTGGCCCATCTCTGGATCTCGGATTTAGCTGGGCCGACTTTTAAAATTTTTGGACTGTAAACAGCCTTGACAAGTCCAATGCTAGATTCCAAATTAGTTTTAAATATGTTGATTTCTGATAGCGTTATGAGCCTTAAATTTGAGATTTTAATACAGAGACCCTAGGCCGACCCTTACTAACAGGTAAGTTTTTTAATGCCAACAGAATTAGGTAATTGATAAAGAAGGCCCAAAAAATCTACTAACCAAACCAGTATTTGTCGAATCACCTCAGTTACCAAAAACAAACTATTTTAATGTTTTAAGATTGTTTATTGACACTTGCAAAAGAACAGTTTTCAGTGTTCTCCTTTGTTGCTGGGGCGAATCCAGGACTTTCTTATGTGGGGTACTGTATCAAAATTTTCCTATTAAATTGCAGTCATTCTCGAGCTGTTAAGACTACACTTATTTTCCCAATCCTTTTTAATAATTAAATAAAAACAGTCGAACAGTCGACATGCCGTATTTTTTCCTTTATTTTGGCTAATCCAACATAATAGCTCACGTGTCGAAATTCTGAAATGAATCGGACAATACGTGCAAAACTATTCATGGAGACTGACGGACAGACACCAGCTTATGATGTAAAGCTCCTTTCTTATGCTTCGAACCGCACGTCACTAACTTTTTCCCTCAAGCCAGACAAGTTTTCTCTAAAAGCCTTCCCCATACACTTAACACAGTTAGAAAAAAAAAGCCGTGTCCGTTCCTCACCTCCCACCACACCCAACAATTCGTCCGCCTGTAAGTTGTGACCCCGGGTGGCAATATTATGCGAGCCCCAAAAAATATTCCAAACGTGCCTATTATCTTGATTAATATAGACCTGCTGCTTAGAACTACATTAAAAGTAGTAATTGGCATATTCCCACTGTAATCAAAATTCATGGTCAGAAATTGTTGTTACAGATTAGGTTAGGCTATTATTTCATCGTTTAGGAAACGAGTTTCACACAGCTAACAGTGCTCCTCCAGAACCTTATCTGGTGTGAGCGAATTGACAGATTGGACTGTTCAACCCCCGCCCCCCCCCCCCCCACACACGAAGAAAATGCATTCCGCTATGCCCTTGACTACCGTGCTTCATATCTTGTATCTTCTCAAGTTCCTACTTATAATTTCTAAAAGTACATCCTTGGGTCGGCAACTCTTCAGCTGCATCCGTTATCCAAAGTCAAAGAAGGCATGGTTACCACTCTTATAGGGCGTTTGCTGATTTTTGGAATTTGCGAAATCAGAGGTGGGTACTCTAAGTTCTGAATCAATGTGACCCTTTCTACTCTGAGTATTCCTATTGAATAAATCATACTCAATCAGGAGGAAATAAAGAACAAGGAGAATAAATCAGGAGTTAAAAATTCTAACTGATTCAATGTACTTTATCCTTTTTTTTACCTTTTCACGTTATTACCTCGATCTTTTAAATTGTTATACGTTAAAAAGAAAATGTTGAGCGGCTCCTAAACGCAAATCTGGACCCATAGCTTCATATATAAATGAACGGATTTACGGACGGAACTACAATCACGTGACAGTCATTTTTTTTTTAATTCCTTTTAAGGAAACTGCATTTTTGTAGGAAGAAACTTCGTCTATTTAACCAATGCGCTAATAATATGCTGTGACAGAGTTTGAAGAGAGGGGTCCGACAAACCCGCGGATTGCATACGCAAATCACTGGACAAGGTTTGCAGATTTAATGCAACTTGCAAAAATCTCCAATGTTTGCGTAGATTCACGCTGATTTCAAGAGATTTGCACAGATAAGCACTTTTCAGAATTTGTAAAGCTTCACTCTCGACTGGTTCTTCGATTTTATCAAACACTGTAATTTCTCTCTTTTTACCCCTGATTCTTTTCAGAGAAAAATCGGAGGACAATTTTTTTCCCCCTCGATTGCTGTTTTTTATTTTGTGAGTTGCTTAAATGTGAGCTAATTTGCACCGACTTGCATGGATTTCAGATTGCACTGATATTCAAGGATGTGCAGATTTGTAGCTTTCTTGTGGATTTGAAGATTTTACATAGATTTACCAATTTGAAATAAAATGGTGTATGAGAATCCGGTGTTGTCCGATCCCTCGGGCTGAATAAAGTTAAAGTCGTCATTTCTAACAAAACTCTTTATTAAGCCAATGAATCACCTTCATCGTATCAAGGTATAATTTCGTCAGTTTTCCTATTATGTTAGATTCCCCACTGTATTGTTAATAAATTTACCGTACCATTGTCCACATCTGCTCATTAATACCGTTCTGTTTACCAACCAAATAGACTCACAGAGTAACCAACAGCTGGCTGGCATGGAAACTTTTCATTCTACCAGCTAACGCACAATTCGCTTCTCCACCAGCCCGGGGACATAAATATTTTAGTTTGCCTGGACCTGGACTGCTGGCACGTACGCGTCTCTCAGGGATGGAAGAGGAGGGCCTGGGAGCAAGAGCACTCCCTCAAGAGTCTAGTAGTGTTGTGGAAAAAGGACCTTTCGAGTGGTCAGGAACGAGGATAGAAAACTTGATCGATTGCAGGCGTACAGAGATTTCGATTACAACGTATACTAAACCGCTAATACATATATACAACAGGACAAAGTGAAAATCGAAAGTTCTAAATGTACCAATTGCAAAATTTACGAAAAAAATACGAATGAGTCTGTATGACTGTAAACGTAAATGTAGAAGATTATCATGGACCAACCATGTATGGACCAACTGTGAAAATGAATTTTTTTTTTTCAGATTCGACGGAAGTGTGGGATGAAAGAGTGGAAGAAAAGAGTTAACTGACTTCATTTTTGGTTTTATTACTTTTTTCGCATCCAATTCATATTAAAATAAGGGTTCATTGTAATGATGATTTAATGTGAGTAAAATGACGTGTTCCCACCATACATTCAGCATGTGACACATGTTACAAGTTTTATGTGCTTTAACGTACAGTTGTTAAAAATGCTTTAAGAACACTGGAACGATGTGGACGAATCACTGCGTTATTAAAGCGGAACATAAAATATTATAGGTTTTCCTAAGCAAATCTCGAATCTCCTGTTTAGTCATTACTTGGAATTGTTCACTTTTTGCAGCATGAATGCTTCTTTGGTCAAATATGCGAAATTCGTATCAGGCTGAAAGTAACTACTTGCTCCAACTACACGTTTGTTTTAAAAACACATGTAATAACCATAAAAAACGTTTCTTATCATAGCCACAAATTTGCTGCTTCCTTAGCGTTGGTAATGAAAATGGCAAAAAACCGTGGCACGATTAAATCACCAAAACTCACTGCGAAATACAACACAACGACATTGGTTAGGGAGGAAGAGATAGTGAAATTGTAGAGGGACTGGTTAAAAATCTATGCACTTAGCAAGGAATAACTATGCACAAATCACTGTAAATTATTCATGAGTCATGAACACACAACAGTGAATCATGCATTAAAAATAGTTACAACGAATTTAGCGTTTTTATGGACTTTTCATTGAGCTCTGAGTGTGCTTCGAACCACTGAATTCTGTATCAATTCACAAATATTTTAGTCGATTGAGCGTTATCCTAAACTAGATAGACTATATAACTGTGTTCTGAAATTTCTATTGGGCAAGTGAGAATTTCTATAATAATTAGTTCATTTCCTATAGTCACATATAACAAACCTATATGATTTTCACCTAGTGCCATACAGGGCAGTGTTTGCTACGCCATTTTTAAGATTTCTGCTCTGTGCTCTGCACCGAATTTTGTTCCCCACCTCGAAAATATTTGAAGAAAGACTTTTATCTTTGAACTCATTTCAACACACACCAACGCTCTATGTTAGTAAATGTATCCAATAATATTGCGATAGTTATGGTATTCTAAACAGAAGCACATACGGAGACAAAGAGACACACAAAATACAAATTCAGTTGAGTATTAAAGGGTTCGCTTTGGCCGGCCGAACATTTATTAATATTGCAGTTGGAATCATAAACGTGGTAGCCTAGCAGTTTTTTTTTGGCATAATGACATCACTAAAATTTCCTGGCCAGCTACGCTGGTTGTTTCATAAAACAACTTCCTCCCCATGTTGCAAACGGTGCATCAAACACCACCCGTGCACCCAATTATTTCTGGCTGACTGAGTTAGCAAATCCGTCTGTGTATTTTTGCGCATTTTGAATATTTACCCGAGTTTCACTAATCCTTTAAATTTAACCTTCCAGCGATTTATGCCAGCAGTTATTATTATTATTTATTTCAAAGACGGTAGCCTTCCACAGCCACCAGCAGCCACTAGCAGTTTATGCATCGTTTGAACAATTATTGTTTGATGGGTAATAAATGCTGACTGAGTGATCGAACCCATCTGTATATTTTTATCGTCCAGCATTGTCCGGCATTGTTTAAACAATTCTTTGTTGCTGGATAATAATATTATGGTTGGTAAATTAAATTTCATTGTTACAGAGATCTTATTATTGCCGGCCACTTTGCATCGTAGCAATGATGATCCTCGTTCACCGCTGGTTTAAAGTGATTGTTGGTTACACTGGACATGGGACTTCAGGATAAGGGCTTATAGGTGTAGATTCCTTGCAAGGCGGATGGAAATTTTTAGGCTCTTACTATAAGTTTTGATTTTTGATGTACCATGTTGACAGCAAATAGGATTTAGTATAAATATTCAAAAGCCAGACCAAAAACCAATGGTACCTCTAAACCATATAGATTCACAAGATGTTTTATACCAGATGGTCCAAAACTAGGGTCAGTTTAGTTGTAGCCTTCAAATGGTAGAAGATGGCTTTAGTGAAGAAACAAATAAAGAATGAGATTACAAACAAAAACGTCAAGTGTGCCGTAAAAAAAAGGGGTTATGTGATTGAAGTTTCATTTTACTTGTTAAAATGTACGTGGATAAAAATTGGTGATTTTTAATTGAAATATTCAAATGTACAATATTCAGAAAATTGCATCTGTTTAAGTGCTGTTGTGCTTTACGTAACGTATATGATTGGTAAAGCATAACAGCACTTAAACAGATGCAATTTTCTGAATTGTACATTTGACTATTTCAATTAAAAATCACCAATTTTTAGCAAGTAAAATGAAACTTTAATCATATAACCCCTTTTTTTACGGCACACTTGACGTTTTTGTTTGTAATCCGTGTACTTTTTTTACGGCTATGGTGTCGCGCTATAAAGGTTTATGCATGCAGTCGATTGTTGCATGCACGTAGAATGGATTTGGAGTTTGCTGAGTGGCATTGTTCCCTAAATACAATGGTTAAAACAATCTAAAACAATCAAAATGATCGTCTAGGGTCCCGTAACTCCGGAATGGATAGACCAATTGAAAAAGTGGTCCCTGTAAGGTTGAAGCCCAGGGAAATTTCTGGCTAAGATCATGTTTCAAATTTTAGGTAGGTTCAGTAGTTTTTTCTGAAACCGTGTCAGCCAAGAAGAACAAAAACCAGAACAACAACAACAACAAGTGAACAGTTTTCAAATTTACGTGTGGCTTCCTACATTTACTCTTGCACGGAATTGCATAAAAGTTGGTGTAAAGTTTGGAAAAGTTACTATCTACTATCTGGCCAAGTTTGGTCGAAATATATTGAATAGAAACGCAGAAATTAATAGTTTTAGTTCTGCTGGGGACAGGACTTCAATCATATATATACGCGGCTATCGCCATGTACGATGAGCGTGATGGAAGTGAAGATCCAGATGGCTACCTTCAAGGACATTACGTGACTAACTTACAATGGAAACACCCTACAGCCCTAAAGTGATTTTTATTTTTCAATTAAAGAAATCACAGTAAATCTATGGAAAATTGTTGTTAATCACTAAACCAAGAAAGAAGGAGATGGAAGTGCCCGTAAATACGTAGGTTATTCACGTAGGTATAGTTGAGATATGTCGCTATCGAAAACGAAATATTTATTATCTGTTTTTCGGCTTTCGTCGATCTGGAGGACGGTGGGAAAGTACTTTTTGCTCCTCCTATGATGTCACTTCCGGTCACGTGATCAAAGTGGGGGTAATGATGCACTTCAGAACACATGATGAAAGGTTCCGGAGTTCCGGATTTTTCGTCAATCTGGAGGAGGATGGGAAAGTGCCTTTTGCTACCTCTTTTCATTCTTCATCAATATGGAGGTGGGTGGGAAAGTGCTTTTGCTATATTCTGTGACGATACTTCCAATCACGTGATCAAAATGGGGGTAATGACATCACTTCTGGTCATGTGATAAAAGTTGGGACGTCACTTCCAGTTTTCATCAATATGGAGGATGGTGCCTTTTGCTACCTTTTTCGTGATGTGGAGGATGGTGGGGAAAGTGTCTTTTTTTTTTTTTTTTGTGGAGAGGATCACGCGTAGGGTACAGCCTGGGGAACCCACATCCCGAACCGTTTCGCTCTAAGACCTACAGTTCTCGAGTTATCAGGGTGGGCCAACTTGCCAAAATTCGAGGTACCCGATTTCCGGGGTGGGCTACACGTAGGGCATGGCTCTAGGAAGTCAAATTCTGAACGGTTTCACTCTAGGACCTACGGTTCCCGAGTTGCGGGCATATTTCGGATTTTGGAACTGTGCCAATTTATTTTTTTCGGTGGCCAAAATAATTTTTGACCGGGCCATCTGACAGGCGAGGCCAAGTGCGGGCGGGGTATCATGCATGGGGGTCAAATTTTACTCCGTTTTGCTCTATAACTAACGGTTATCGAGTTATAGGCATTTTAAATAATTTCGGAAATTGAAACTGAAACCTGCGTTAGAAAAAAATGGCGGCATTTCTGGTTACAGGCCAAGATGGAGGCATTTCCGGTTACGCGTCCGACAGGATGTTACGTCATTCAAAATGGTGGCACTTTCGGTTTACATGGGGGCGACCATCTTGTCTGTCTGTCCTCTGAGTCTGCCAAATCGCATTTTTCTACTACTCACTTCCTGTTGTGACATCACTTCCTGTATGACGTCACTTCCTGTTATGACATCAATTCCTGTATGACGTCACTTCCTGTTATGACATCATTTCCTGTTATGACATCAGTTCCTGTATGATGTCACTTCCTGTTATGACATCACTTCCTGTCATGATGTCACTTCCAGTTATGGCATAACTCCTTGGATTTGTACTAAGTTTGTGTTTTGTGTGATATTAATCTTAGTGACGCGGTGAGTTTAGGTGATATTGAAAAACCTTTAAACAATCAATTGTTATT
>JAHWFP010095797.1:0-29831 GCA_023313725.1 Lithobius niger
AAAGGCGAGCGACCGACAATGAAAACGGATATGTGCTCTATCAATTACTTGCGGCCGTCTTGTGGCCGTCCATCCTACGCGACAACTCGATTTTATTAATAAAGATACGGAGCAGGCGGCCAAGTCACCGGCCACGCCATTCCGTCGTACAACCAAGTACCCCACCCTGTAGTGCGATCTGTTGACGGGATTCGCCTTCAAATTCGGGTTGGGGCACTTTCCCAACGTCTTCGAACAGATGGCGCCACGTACCAGACCTGCCGGACCGTTTTTGGGTTCTTTTTTTTTGGTATTGTTGTGGTACCAAAGCGGCCAACAAAATTTTAGTCGCGTGGACTGTACCATTGCCGGAGTTCGAGTTAAAAAAACAAAAACAACCCGTGTCTACTAAACCAGACAACTTTAAACCAAACGACCAAAGGTGAATCGACCAATTATCGTTCTTCTTTGCAAACGACGATTGGTTCTTAATTTCGAGGCCCTCGAAATTGGCAGCCTGATACGATGGAAATGTGCATTTATTTCCTAAATGTTCACTTCCAGAAAGAAGTTGAATTGTTTTTAAGTGGGTGGCAACAATCGTTGCTTGCAACAATGTCGCCATGCACAGTACCGAGGTGAAGTGTTTCAAAGGATTAACTTGGACATAGGGTTACTTGCTTACTGAATGCTGGATTTCTCAGGGCTGTTTTTAGCCTTCAGTCAAACATAAGCATACGACTTTTCCGGGGCTGCACCAGAGGGAAAATGTCACGGGGTAGCGTTTTCGGGGGGTGCGGGAGAGGGTGCCAGGGCAAGCGTGTGTGTTGGGCAATGCGCGCTACCGAAGTGAATTGTTTCAAAGGATTAACTTAAACACTAGCGGAGTCGCTCGCTTCGCTCGCTCATTCCGCGTCGTCTCGCTACGCTCGAGGAGCTTTCATCCGACAACTCTTATGCTGCTGACAGACATTCCACATCTAAAACGATCAAGCAAATGATCAGAATGTAGTATGCGTTTTTTTAGGCTTCAGTTCATAAACAAATTAACTAAATAAAAAACGGCTTCGCCTTTTAGAAAACCAGCCCCGTTCTGCCCTGCGCCTAAACTGCCAATGAGCCAGAAAGCGAGACACGCGATTTATACCCAGGCCGGCCTTGGCTTGAAAAATACGCTCTAGGAGCTTTTATACTACAACTCTTATGCTGCTGACAGACATACCACATCTAAAACAATCAAAAAAGTGATCAGAACGTAGTACGTGTTTTTCTTAAGGCTCAGTTCATAAACAAACGATATGGTAACTATAAATCACTCCAACAGTCTGGCCACCTAATATCTACATGCGCCTCTTGTTCAGATTGTCAGCCTTAATACCTATGACTACAGTACAGGACTAAGCGTGCAAGAATCACGAACCTTCCTCATCCAACCTGATTCCCATTGTGTACTGAATGGAGCGTATAAAAAAGTCTTGTATACTGAATGGAGCGTATAAAGAGTGTACAAGTTGTAACTTATCTTCACAAGATCGTCACAAGATCGTCTGGGGAAAAGAATTTGGGTTTCGTTTCCGGCTGCAGACCAATTAATTCAACATCACCGAATCTTATTTTACCAAAGCCTCGATAAAGGTATTTTCTTTCTGGCACATGCATGAACTGGCCTTGAGCCAGGAGATGAGACACGCGATTTTTAGCCCAGTCGGTCTTGGCTTGAAGAAGCCATTCCCTTTCCGGCACGCGATTGAACTGTTACTGAGCCAGGAGGCGAGGCATGCAATTTGTACCCAGTCAGCCTTGGCTTGTAGAAGTGATTCCCTTTCTGGCATACACCTAAACTGACAATGAGCCAGGAGGCGAGACACGCGATTTCTTCCCCAATCGGCCTTGGCTTGAAAATACCTTATCCATCCCCGCTGAAAGGACGTTTCAACGCTGTAGCACGCGAGTTGCTGCATGCTTGAACAAACATGCTTGGTAATTTTGTCATGCAGACTCCTTTGTGCCGCTTTTGGTATAGATTGTTTTTTTATTCAAATAAATTTTGCTGACTTTACATGTTTCCTTGTTTTACAAATTTTAAGAATTTTTACTAAAAAGCCATCTTCTTCCCCACTACGTGTGATGCTTTGAAACAGCAACCACACGTCACCTATAATTTTTGACTAATATAAAAGATTTCGTGCAAGGCGAAATCTTACCTAGAAACTATTCGTGTTTACCACAATTAGGCTGGACTATTGCTAAGTAGAGACACCAGCTAATAGCACACTATTGATCGAAGGTGGATGGTTCACAAATGAAATATTTCTGGCACCCTTTTCTGTTATCAATATATTTTGTTTAAATAGGCCTAATTTAGCATTAACCTTTTAGTAGCGTTACTTAATTTCACTTAAATTTAAGGCTAAATAGGTAGTTTGTATTTGAAATATCCAAAATGCAACTCCAACAATCGTCCCGTCAGCGACTCCCCTGCACGTGCCTTATTCTTGAATGACGGCTGTTAGCATTGCCAGCCGTAATCGTACAGACAACACTACTGGACCACGCGCCTCCTACGTGGCGCAACAATTGTGGACCATCCGCACAGCAGGATTCCGAAACTAACAATTAACTTCGAAAAATTCATTTCAACAACGGTCCAAAGGGGTTTTTCGCTTTTTTCGAGGGGAAAATTTATACCTAAAACTACGAAAATACGCCTATACGCGAAATCCGGATTAATTTCCTGTCTTTTGACACCTCATATTTTTAGGCTTCCTACTTCAAGAGGAGAAGAGGTACATATAAATATATATATATATACACCTACCGTAAGTTTTTAATGGTTTAGATGGGATTACTTGCTTACTGAATACTGGATTTCTCAGTGATAGGTGTTCTTTTTTTTAGCCTTCAGTCAAACACACGCCAGTGACTTTTCCGGGGCTGCACTAAAGGGAGAATGTTAACAGGGCAACGTTTTCAGGGAGGGGTAGGCGGGCAAGCATGTATGGGGGGAAGGGGCAGCTGTGTGCGGATTGGGGGTTAAAGTAATTGTGGGGAAGAGGGCATATGTGGGAGCCATTCACATGTTCGGTCTTCGGTTGATAAATTTAAACACCAAACACCTGGAGGGAGGCGGGGGGGGGGGGGGGGTGAGGGTGCGCGATGCGCACGGGCACAACTAGTAAAATAATAATTGTTGAGAGCACCGGGCGAAAGGCCAAGCGAGCACGAGCCATTACAATTGATGACGTACAACTACAGGCAATTTGTATTTACATATTGTTACAATAATTGGTCACACTACATCATTCAGCAAACAATGGAATTACTTTTGAAGTTACAATGGGTAGTGAAAATATGACGTCATCTTAATAATGGACTTGAATTCGTAAGTGATGTCATCAGTTGGATTTCGTTGGGGTGGGATGGTTTTAGCATTTGTAATCCGAAATAAATTTCAAAACAAGTCATAGAATAGAATAGAATATAGTAGACGGCGCCGAGCCAAGGCTAAACCGATGGCGCCCAACCCCCCCCCCCCTCCAGAAAAAATGTATATAGAAAACATTTTGAAACTCGTTTAAAAAAAAAAAAACATGTATATATGCGAATATTTTGTTTATTATTACAAATAGCCGTGAGTCCACCCCCACACCGTAAATTCAATGCACCTTCTCCGGCTACTGGCCTGTGACGTCATGTTTTGACATTGGAAAGTTGTAACACCAATTACTTCGCGGTATGGTAAGTTTACCATACCGCGAAGTAATTGGTGTTACAACTTTCCAGAATTACAGATAATTAAAACACGCGGGTCACTTGGTGCGAACGGAAGACTGATATTCGATATGACCGGCTTCCTGTTTCCACAAAACGCACAACGCTCTCTTTCGTCTCTAATTCTTATCCTAAAGACCGACACAAAATGAATTCGTCTTCCCTGAACTTAATAATGTGTCACGCTAGAAATATGTTTATTCCAAGAAGAGACTTTTAGAAGTAATAAATAAAAAATAAGAAAAGAAAAAAAATAAATTAATTAAAAAACCTTCCGCGTCTGTTAGCAGTAAGCTAGCACGGCAGCCGCTATCGCCTTACCCAATGCGGCTCCATGAGTCCACCCTCTGGCCCTTCGCCATATTTAGACCGACTCCTTTGACTCAAGGGGCTATTTTCAGTCCTCGTGACGTCGTACTTACACTTGGTTCAGCATCTGGTTCATTTTCAAAAACTTCCACATTTATTGGTTTGAGTCTCAAAAACCTTCCCACCATTCAGCTGCGTGCTCCATCGGTGAAACATCGCAGATATCACTGACACGTCCTGTGAAGGTAATGTCAATTTTTCGTCTTCTCAATTTTGTAATGTTCCCTTTTTTGTTTTGCGCAACTGCCAATAATCTTTCATCAGTCACGTCCAATAAGCCTATTGCCCAACAATTTATGCTGGCACATATATCCTCCTGTCTACAGCAGTTGTTAAATTACTCTTACCAACCTGTTTGAGCACTGGATGCCTAGGGAAATCATGCCTACGTTGTAACTTAATTCATCAGCTAACCCTTTCGTTGCTTAATTTAGAAATCTAAGCTTTCGAAAGGAGCAGTTCAGCTTCTTTGTTTCCACGGTCGTTGTTATAGATAGCTTTCGTATACCCTTGGCTTGCTAAATTTATTAGTTTTATCTTGGCACAAACCTCTTTACTTTTCCGGTTGGGAATTATGCCTAAGTTCCTAAAGGTGCATCTTTTTTTTTCATTTGCCAAATATAGATCTTTTATTTGTCTTTAGAATTTTTTACAAACACACCTTGTATCGACTTGACTAGCTAAATTTATGTCAGGTTCCAGTGTCGTTTGTCTGCTTTTGAAATCTACTAGCTTATCAGACAGTATCTCCTTGTAGCAGTTTTAATTTAGAATGGCCGGGGTTCAGGATATTCATGTACCCAATTTTGTCATACTGATTTTGAAGGCAATACATCGACTTCACAACTCAATTAGTATCAAATTTAAACAAACATTTTATTTTATTTTAAGCTATTACCTCGCAATCCCTCCTTTCATTTTTTTTTTTAGAACTGCTGAGGTGCAGGATATTTTTGTGCCCGTTTTTTTCTCTTGTCATCTCCTGTAAGTAGAATGATATGTTCGGGATGACAACTAAATTAGGTTCAAATTTAAACAACCGCTTCGTCTTTTGCAAAATTTAACTTCACTGTACCTCCTTTTATTTGTTTTTATTTAGTCAAGTACCTGTTTTTGAATCAAAGAGCCTTCCGAAAATAGAGCTAGTAGTCTTCATAAGACTTGACAGCTAAACTAGTGTTAAATTTAGACGACCTTACAGTATATCCTTTTATTCATTTTTTATTTAGAATGTCCAGTAGGTCATGAGAAAAAGGAATGGGCCGAGGAGTGAAAACATTTTCAAAGTTTGTTTGGGGTGCATGATAACATTTACGGTCACTCACTTTAACGGAGAATCATTATAGCTGCAATTGCTTTACTTACGCAATCCCTTACTTTACAGATGCACACTGTAACGGCGACTTTATTTGACCTATTGATCTTAGGAAAGCCTGAAATAATAATAACGCCACAAAAATATAATAAACGTCGCTGTTTCAGACCCAAAATGGGACTGTTTTCGAGCAGGCAGTTGATTTGAAAATTTAAGGTTAATTCGGTAGGGATATATTAAAAAAAACTTTACACAAACAATTTAGAAAAGATGTTGACTAGGCCATTATACTACAGTTAAAACCGAGTGTGAATGTATTGATAATAATAGACAGAACAAACCAGTCAGAAAGGCTCAGTCTGCGGTAGGACCTCGTCCTCGCCATTTGAGTTCAAAGGTCGTGGGTTCAATTCCCTGCTCATGCAGCCTGACATTTAAGTATAAACTAAAAGGCAACGTAAATAGGTTTGCATCTATATTTATCTAATCCTTCTTTAGCCCATTTGGCTTTCCGTCCTGTTTAACTGAAAATTAAGTTTAAAAAATACAAAGTGTTTCTAAATTTTTTAATGGATTGCTGTATTTAATATGAAAAAGGATTTTTGATTTTTGAAGATCAGGGTTATAGCCGATGTTTTATTTTTAAGGCTGATTTGTGAGACAACAGCCGTTCGGAAATTCTTTCCTTCGTCCGTCCCACATAGGTAGCGCTGCATTCTAGTTCCCAAAGGAATGCTGTAGACACTAGATGGTTGTAGTACCTGGGATCCTTCGGCTTTTCGGGAGGATGCGATTTTCTAACAAACGGCCCTGCTCCTCTACTGTACAATACATGTGAAAGACACTCAGCACGACCGCAGCACTAATAAAAAGCAACGACAGGCTGGGCAGGCGACGTGGCATGTCGGCAGGGTGTTGATAGCGAAAGCTCTCACTAGAGGGTCAATCTTTCAGGGATGTAAATTCAGTTACAGTACGGCGCCTGTACGTTCAGTAGGGTCTTTGTTTTCTCTTCCAGTAATCAGTGTGAACAGCGTTATAAGCAACTGATCGTAGCCAATAGTATCGAAATTGCAAGGTATTCATTTGAAGATTTGCTCCACCGTGTTAATCAGGAAACTACGACCGTGCAAAACTACCTCTCATACCATTGATGCGTCTAACAACGGGCATGACACATTCTCCGAAACACCCTAATAATAATAATAATATAATAATAATAATAATAAATTGAATTTGGTCCCCAACCAAAAAATGGCGACCAGGAAACGGAAGGGTTGCCCACTTACACCGCCCCTAAATACGGTTAAAAAAAAAAACAAAAAACAAAAAAACATTGAAAAAAAAAACACTCTAATAATCCTATAGTAGTTCTGCCCCAAAGGAGAGGCGGATTGTAGGCGTTGCATGATTGCGTGTTTAACATAAAAAAAAAGTCTATAAACCAAATTTTTACTAGAATAAAAAATATTGTTTCATATTCCCTGCTGTATATCTCGAACTAACTTAAAAACACCGAGTAATACTTTGGACGTTAAATAAAAACTTGAACATTGCTACCGAACGTAGCAATGTTCGAGTTTTCATTTAACCTTCAAACTATTAAGCGGTGCGATTAACTTGGCGAATGTGTTGGTGTGTTGATATCACTCCTTTGAATAGCCGAACCATTCGGAACTTGGCGGCCCCTTTAACCAGTTTTGGTTTTTGATATGATTTGTATAACTGAAACCATATCGCACAGCCCCAATGTTTCCACAGCAACGCATTTAAACTATTAAACTATTAAACTGTTAAACAATTTAAATCAATAACGTCGCCAATTCCCGCATCTGAAGTCATGTGACAGCCTTATACAGTAGGGTTCGACAGAAATTCGACACTCCGTCAGCCTCACGACGTCCACTCATTTACATCCAACCCTGTCAGTTTTACCTGGTTGGCATTGCAGGTCAGTTCTTTTTAAACTTTGATATGATAGTGGTACTGTTATCATCTTTGTTTGGTATTTAGTTAATTATCGACAATATACTCAGGTTCATATGTAACATAACGGCCTAGTCAACATGTTTGTACTCTTGGTGCTGTATATTTTTTTTATGTATGCCCACTTACAGAGGCACTATCACCGATTGAAAAACGAACCAAAATACCATGGCGCCATCTAGCGGCGATGATATTGTTGATCTTTACAGCGTGTTCCCAGGTGCACGAGGATGTACCAGATTTTCACTCTGTAATTAAGGAGGTCGTGGCTTGTTTGTTTCGTTAAAAGAAATACCGTTTTGCATTCCTTGGCTTGGTGCAAGCAAGTGCTAGGTAGTACGAGATAGTGCTAGATGTTGCCAGATTCTGCCTACTTTCAATCGGTGATAGTGCCACTTTAAGCTTATAGTTTCAGACCATACTCTTGCTTGAAAGTGTCCCCGATCTGTGGCCGAAACTTAGCAACATTATTATTATTTTGTGCCCTTTATGGCTTTCGCAAGCACTGTCGAAATGGATAACCTGGTCACTTGTACCGATTTCACACGTAATAATTCGTCGCATGTTGTGGCCGTACCGTGCCGCTCCAAGCCGCTCTGCACCACGGCCACGTTTCCATCGCGACTTGATTTCACACGTAATAAATACTGCCCTCTGACTGCCCTTTCGACTGCCCTCTGACGCTCAAGCTTGGAACCCAACTACGGAAACGAAATTAAAGCAGACCAAATTGAAATTTCGGCAGATGTTGTTCGTTTGACCACCTCAACCGTGTGCGGGAAAAAAAACTTGTAAAAATGTTTCAAGGAAGATATACAGATAACTGTCGTTTTTGTTTTGTTTTTCCTGTTGTTGTTAAATTATAGGTTAGGTTAGTCGCCTGGCAAAAAAATTAAAGGCAAATTTTGGCATTTTAGTTCATAAAAACGGTTTAAACTGATTTTTAACCAGTTACCACAATTGTTTTTGTAGCGGAAAAAGTTTTTTGGCTACAATATAGGCAACAAGTAAAAAAAATAGACAACCGTACGTCGGAAGAAAAAAAGTAGAAATATGTGGAATCTACACTGTTAAAATATTCGGTTTGTTTATCTGTGTGCCCTTCTATTCCTCCAGAAGTAAGGCCCGCAGAAAGATAAGAGTGTAGTGCCAAATGAAAGATAATTAAATTATGCTTCGGATAGGCCTATTTCCATTGTTCTAATTTGATTTTTTACCCTGAAATACGCAAGTGAACTGCGAGTAAAGTTACCCGTGTGCGGAAAAAAAAAACTTGGCTAAAATGTCCAAGGAAAAAATAAATTGTGTTGTCTTTATAGTTTTTTTTTTTTCTGTTGTTGTTAGGTTAGGTCAAGTTAGTAGCCTTGACAAAAAATTTCACCAGGGAACGACCTGCCTACCGCTTTTCTCTTTTGATCTTTTTTTTTTCGCAACCCTTTTTTTAATCGGCTGTTTTTTTTTCTCCATTTGTTGTTTTTTTTTTAAGATTAAAAAAAATCTTTTCTCAGAACTAGGCCACCTGAGCGTTACTAATATATCCGTTTGCATTCAAATGGTTGTGTCACCGTATATGTTACCGCATTAACTTTTTTTCGCAAGCATCAGTTTTCGCATGTGTAGTCGCGATGCTATTTAAGAAATACATGTTCGGTGAAAATAGGTAGCCCTTTTACAGGTCCTCTCCGTTTGGTTTTGTGGCCAATTCTTCCGCTACAAAAATTCTGACTTTAGGCCTAAACGTTTGTCGACGCTTTCGTAATTTGTTAGTCAAAAACTTCAAGCTTAAAGCTATGTTTATTAGTCGTAGTCTGATTTGATTAGATCGTCAGTTTGTTTTCGGGGCGAACAGCGCGTTGCATTACGGGGTCGCAGGCCCTTTCGTCACTTCACGCAGCGCGGCACGGCACGCATCAGATTTCAGACGTAATAATTAAAGCGAACCGCTCCGCTCCGTCCAGTACCGAACCGCGCCGGCCAAAGCTGGAGCGCAAAATCACGGCCACGTTCGGCCACGTTCGCCTTATTTATTACGTGTGAAATCAAATTGCACGGTTCGGAGCGGCACTGCACGCTTTATTTATTACGTGTGAAATCGGTATTGGATTTCCTTTTTTGTGGATTACAGGGCAAGGCCGGAGCACGCGGTGCGGTTGGTACGGCTGCAGCCGCGCCACTTTTCAGCCGTAAGAAACGTTAATATTGCATATTTCAACCTGATTATTCTATTTTTCTACTCGTGATTTCAAATAAATATTAGCACAACTCGTTTTTTTTTTAATATGGTGTGAAATCAATTTCCATATTTCCTGACTCAAATGAAAATACTGTTAAGACAATCTGTTGCGTAAAACAAACTAATTTCGAACACTTCCGTTTTCGGCAAAATGAAAAATCGAATCACCATTTACAAGCGATCGCCTCCGCTCGTCTTTCAAAATCAGTGTAGCCAGATGCTCAGATACGTCTGTATTCAAGGATTTTCTCGACAAGAAGATTTTTTACTAAAATTTATGATTATCAACACACTTTTTGCTGAATTGTCTCCATTTTAACGTAAAGGTAGCCGCACAGGAAGGATTGCCTACGAGGCAAATTTAAAGCGCTTAACAATGCATGAAAGCGGTTTTCTAATGCAGAGCTAAAGCACTTCAAAAGAAACAAAACAGGCGCTGTTCTGTGTATAAAGATCAGTGGTAAAAAAAAATTTTTTTTATAAATGTGAAAAATTTTTTGGCAAACGGTATGTGTAATCTATACGTCTCAGACACAGTCCCTCTGCCCTCCAAAACCAGACAGACGAATCTACAAAAAGTCAACTTTTCAGGAGAGCTATTTTGCGTAGTTTGTTCCAGCCGACCGACTAATTAACAACCATATGAGTTGAGATTAAGCAGAAAGGAAGTCTGACCCTTTAAGATAATACTATCAAATTTTAAAACCAGCCTCGTAGAAATACAGGAGTAAAAGCAATTTAGTTTTTTTTGCTATTCATAATTTTTGAATTAGTCGCTTCATTCAGGTTGGCAAAAAGACGTAACAGGGAGTTTCGTCTTTTAGCCAGCCCCAGGTTTTATTTAGTGCATGAGAAAACGTAACTATAAGAAAAATAAAAGCAGTTTTTAAAAAATCATCTTTGGATCACGAATTGAGCAGCTTAATACTAATATTTACAGCGAGGGTAAAAAAATTGGCTGCAATTAAAAGTGACCACAGCTGCACAAAATAAAAAACTCAATAGTACGTTTGTTGTTGTTTCTGTATATTGGATAAGAAAAATTCCTTCACTTCACCGTAACTGCCCTCAGAATCTGGAATATTTTCCATAAGGCCTGTTCATGTCACCAAGACTGAGATAGGTGAGATAGTGATGTCACTAACTAGAAACAACAACTGATTTTTTTATCGTTGGTTAGTCCTCATGGATTAGTAGGCTACGAGGTGAATGTAGTTGGAAACGAAATTTATTCTTTAAGCAGTCATGGTATTCTAGGGACATTGAAGTTTTATAGAATATCTGCTTTTCATATCTTCTAGTCTTAGTTATCATGAAAATATGGTCTGCTTGGCAACTTAAAGAGAGTTAGTATTCTTCGAATACATTTTCACAGTTACGAAAGTCCTTCGTAAGTACTGATTTCACGGAAGTACCGGATTCAGAGACAGAATTTATGAAATTCGAAAAGTTGAGTACTGAGTTTTCGGTCCTTCATTGCTAACTCTCTACATTGGTGAGCCGAATTGGCTGCACAGAAAGTATGACCTGTACTTTCTGAAATTTAGGGCGAATGCAGTCAACAGATATTTCATCAGAAAACGTGGTTAAAAGGATTATGTTCAGAAAGTCCAATTTTTGTTTTGGGTTCCGCAGTCATCTAGTCATAGTAATATTTGGTATTCATATCTGAAAGAAAAGGTAGAATTTCCAAAAAGCATTCGCAATGTCCTCAGCGTCTTTTACTGCGACACCTTAACTGTTCCAGTGTGAAACGTTTGCTACACGATTAAATAAAAAACTACTTCACAATTTTTGTTTTGCCGCATAGCATGTCATTCATTATTCGTTTGCTATAAAACCACCCCCACCCCCGCTTTGAGTAGAAAATTAGAAAATATTCATGAGCCGCCTCGAATGGTCCTAATTCGTCTGCCCCAAGATGATCTGCCGACCACCCCCCCCTCCCCCGGTTTAGATTAGATGTGCAGGATTGTGGTGGAAATAAGCCCAGAGTGTGGGCCTCAGTGCCCCCCTCCCCCCCGGAACGGCGAGGGGGGTGGTGGCACTAAGGCTCACACTCTGGGTTTCAACCGCAAAGGACGTTGTAGGTGTGATCGAACTAAATTGAACGAAGCATTTTGCTGCCACCTACGTCCCTTTACGACGACTCAGAAATAGGGATGCAGAGAAAATTCCTAATGTTTGACCGGCTGCCATTTTGGATGGGCTCATCATATCGAAGCTATCGTTGCGGCAATTTACTCACCTAATGAAGACCTTTCAAATAAGGTATTCTTTTATCCCCCCATTCCATTGAAAATTTATAAGTTGGGGCCCTGCCCCCCACCCCCCTAGGGGGGCTGGCGTAATACCGTTTGTAGGAAAAGGTAGATCCTTTAACCTAACTTACAAAGTTTCAATACAGTTTCACTATTTTCTTTCAACCCTTTAAAAAGTTGTGAGAGTGTTCTCGGACTTTTGGGAGTCCCTATATCTTAAAGTAAGTTGTTGTTATCCCATAAGAAATGTCGGGTACTTCATCTAGACACACGCTAGTGTGTCGCCTCCAAGTAACAGTAGATCATCCCATTGTAGACATCCGATTGTTAAAAAATTGATTGTTAATAAGGCGGCTCACTAGCAGACATGTGTCTGTTAACTATGGGCAACTGAAAGCTTATTTTGGCATGTTGAGGATAAATCCCAATGCGACAGAAATGTTTCAAATTGTGGAAAATGTAAGGGCAAGGGTCAGAGATTAGGAAAAACCAAAATTTAAAGGATGAGTGTCCACCAATCATAGAGAAAAAGATGCGTCAATAACGTTGTTTTTATGTTACTGCCTAGGTAGCTAGCTAGCTGTCTAGCTAGCTAGCTGCATAAGATTTTTCCCATGTTAAATGCCATAGACTTTTTGCTCATGGCTAGCGCAAAATTGAGAAGGTCTACGTACCTGAACTTTTGCACACGGATGCATGGTGATCTGAGGATGGTCCTTTTGTTGGTTTGGGGGTTGTAGGGGTCAGGACAAATGCGGGAGGGTTTTGAAATTCGCCACTGGCTAATTTAAATTTCGTTTCTTTTCCAAGTTGCAACCAAAGATTTTAAGCAACAATGGCTTGAACAATCAACACTGGTCCTTAGATTTATTGTAAAAGCCTGGAAGAACTAAACACTGAACTGTAACGAAGGACAAAATAAAGAAACATTAACGTTGCCGTGGATAGCGTAAGAATAAAAAGATGCACGTTAGATTATGGTTACGCAACAATACGAGCATACACGAGCTAATGGGTTTTTTGTTAATAACCCAAAAATAAAATGCTTTGCGTTCTGCTGTTTTAGTAACAGTGACCTTCGGGGGTTTCTGCATGGCTAAATGTGAACGAAATCTTAAAAAATTAAGGGGAAGGTGCAGGGATAAACAAAACAACTGAAGGGGATGCGCTGATTGAGTGAGCGAAGCCAACGAAATCAGCGATTGTTAGCCAGTGTGTGCAAAAATGTGATTGAAGCATCTTAAACAGACGGTGTAACCTTATGTACGTTCACAGTCCTATAAAAGTTGTGATATCCACCCAAAACCCCGCCAAGTTTCCAAAAACGGTTGGCCTTTGAAGGTAGTGATATCATTCCACCAGAGAAAGGCCGCTAAGGTTAATCCTATTAGCCAAGTTAATCGCACCGAATAATACTTTGTACATTAAATGAAAACTTGAAGATTGCTACTGCTAGTAGCAATCCAGTAGCAATCTTCTAGTTTTCATTTAACTTTCGAACTATTAGTATGTGCGATTAACTTGGCTAATAGGATTAACATTGGCGGCCTTTCCCTGGTGGAATGATATCACTACCTTCAAAGGCCGACCGTTTTTGGAAACTTGGCGGGTTTTTCTACCAGTTTTGGTTTTGGGTGGATATCTCTTTCCGGGGTATCACTTAGCAAACTGGTTAAGAATATTATAAACTCACATAGTTTTCTCTTACCTTTTAAAAGCAAAACTTCAATTTTTAGTTTTATTTAGCTATCAGCATACACACGATGTATGTAGAACAACGAATCTGAGTGTCCGAAGCGCCTCCGATGTGTAGTGGCTGACGGAAGAAAGACGAATGTGAACCTTTTATGACGCATGATGTATGGCAAAAAAAACGAATATGACATTCGTCTCTCTGCCAACGGACGTCAAAGGTGAAAATGCTAGATACGTTTCTTTGTTGCCAAAACATCTTAACCTGATAATTTTGCATTACTTTCCTCGAATGTGGTTTCCTCTGGAGGTTTTTTTTTCCGGTGCACAGCCGCCTGCTTGCATGACCCTATTGCGCATGGGCGCGGCAGTACTCCCTTATAAAAGCAACAGCGTGCACACTATCGGCACACTATCAGCGTGCACACTATTTTCCTCCAGAGGTGTCTCACGCCACCTCCCGCCGGACTTCCTCTGCCTTTCGCTCGGAAACTTGGATTCTACCCGATGATGGCCGCCGCATCCGAAGCTCCCACTTGCCGCTCCCACTCATGCTCTCTCTCGTCCGCAACCTACAACTTTCTCCCTCGGCAATGGTTGGATCTCCGCCCTCGACCTTGCCGCCGTCAGCTCGATCCCTACCGTCCCACTACTAGATGCACGCGCCGACGCCTGCTCTGACTCTCCCTTACAAGCCGGCCAACGCACCCCGCCGGTCGAACCCTTGGACCTCTCGGCCCTACATGAAGATCTTCAACGGGCTAAAGCCGTCTACCGTGAGGCCAAAAGAACCCTTCAACAGGCCGTCGCATCGTTACTCTCGCCTGCCCGCAACTCTCCATTGGACTTATCATCAAACTCTTCCCGTAAAGGACAAAGCTTCTCCCGCAGCATAGTCCGGAATATCGTCCAAGCAACGGTCCGTGAGATGCAAGTCAATCCCATGCCGCCTCCCTCTTGCACGTCTTCGGCCCGACTCGCCCGCATACAAGCCTGGATAGCCTCGGCCTCCAGCCGTGACTCTCACAAGCGCGGATCAACGTCTCCCTCTGGCGCCCAGAAGAAACGCAAGTCGTCTCTCTCTCGCCCGCAAGCATCCCCGTCCCCCCCCCCCCCCCCCCGGCTACCACGGAAGGTCTGCCGTCTGCTATCCCACTTTCGTCCGGTAAATAGAGCTACTTCCCGCACGACGACGCCGACGACCAGGCTTTCCCGCTGGCCTCGTTCCTAAAGACGGTTGAAGAAACCATCCCCAATTGCTTCCTCTTCAAACCTGCACAGTCGGCTGACGCTCCTGTTATCAACCGTGGGGTGAAAACTGGTTTCGGTTTTGCCCTGAGAGATAAAGCCACCAAACCCCGCAACCTTCTAGGCTAATCCACCACGCTGCTTACCTGCCTCCTCCGCAATGAAGGCTCTCTGCTCGGCAAAGGCGACTCACTCGTCCTCGACAAAGAACCGCCACCACCTCGACCAGGCCGTGAAAACAGCTTCTTTCGTCCGCTAGGCGATGGCGCTACGAACCCGAACAACTTCGCAACCTATCCAGAATGCGAATTTTTGAGCAATGAAGTGAAGATGGATTTCGGCACTGCTCTATCCATCCCCAAGAAAGCGGACATCCCAACTTTCATCCTCTATGAAAATGACAAGTGCCTCCGGCTGAGTCTTCGTGCCGCTTCACAAGCCGATGTTCTCAACACCGCAGTATACGCCCTGTGTGAGAAGTTATCTCCAGACGCAAGTCCCGAGGAAATACGAAATCTTTCGTCCCTAATCACACAACTCTTTCAGAAGGCAAGCTTCGCCACGTATCACTCCATTAATTGGGCCACCAGAGCCCTCCTTAACAACACTCTCCTCCTCCGGGATATCGCCCTTTCGTCCGCCAACAACTTGAACGTCTCCACGACGCACCGACTCCGCAACCAGCCCATCCACGAGTCTGACACGCTATTTCGTGGCCTCATCCCTACACTCGCCCCGCATCTGGATATCTCCAGAAAGCCTATGCCACAGAAACAAATATCCTCTATCTCTAGCCTGGTTTTCAGAAATAAACAGTCCAACCCCCACTGCCACAAGAAAGTTGGAAGCAGCCCCTCCATCTTAACGACTCTCGCCCGAGAAACCCGCAGCCCTGTCGGACGGACCAGCCTCGCTCTCGTTCCGCCCCACGCAACCAGAAGCGAGCCACTAATCCAGATCGACGAAGCCGCCACTCGTCACCAGGGGGCAGAACCAACTTTCGCAAGTCTCAACAATGACGCCTCCGCCCCATCTTGCTTTCCAGTCGGCGCAAGACTACACCGATTCCTCCCGGCTTGGCGACTTCTGACATCAAACCCGGAAATCCTCTTCATCACCGAACACGGTTTTCGTCCGAAATTTCTATCAAACCCACCTCTTCTCCCAACACCACCTTGGGATTTTTTCCCCACCCACAACTCCAGCACTTTCGTTCGAGGTCTCAGAGCTGCTCCGGAAATAGGCGATAAGGGAATGCTACGATCCAGGCCCGGGCTTCTACAGCTCCATTTTCACCCGCCCAAAGAAGTCAGGAGGCTCCCGCTTGATATTCAACATGAAACCTCTGAACAATTACACCCAAAACGATCATTTCAAAATGGAAACTCTCGAATCAATCCGCCTTGCGTTCAAACAAAACGACTGGACAGTCTCAATAGACCTGGAAGATGCTTACCTCCACGTTCCACTTCACCCGGGTGTCACCCACTTTTTCCGCTTCATCTACAACCAAAGGGTCTACGAATTCCGCTGTCTTCCCTTCGGCCTCAATGCAGCCCCCAGAATTTTCACGACGGTCCTCAAACCCTTATTGGCAAACCTACACCAAAACGAAATTCAAGCCAAAGCTTATCTGGACGACTGGGCCCTCAACGATCCGGACCCTCTCAAACTGGAACGAAACAAAGACACCACCACCTCCCTCTTAAATCAACTGGGCTTCGGGGTGAATTACTTAAAATCTCGCCAAACACCAGCACAAGTCTTCACCTTTCTAGGAGCGACCTTCGACCTCCGCACAGCAAGAATTGCCCCATCCCCGGTACGTATAGAAGACCTTCTTCTCCACACCCGTCACTTTCGGTTGAAACCAAGTTTCTCCCCTTGGGAACTGAACTCTCTCATCGGGAAAATGGATGCAATGGCGAACCTCGTCCCATACGGCCAATGGATGGTAAGACCGCTCCACCACCACCGCATCGACAACCTGTCAATCAATCAGAACTTCCCAAACATGCAAGTCCCTATCAGCCCCAACTTTCCCTTGGCCTCCCTCCTTTGGTGGACAGACATCGCCAACCTCACAAGGACACAGCCCCTTCACGAGCCATGCCCCGAACTGCTAATGTTTACAGACACCTCGAAGACCGGCTGGGGCGCCCACCTCGGCACACAAGAAGCCTCGGGCCTCTGGTCCCCAAGCTGCACAAATCACATCAACTACCTTGAACTACGAGCAATCCTACTTAGTCCAGTCCCTGGCCATAAGACCCGTAGGAATTTTGAGGTGGACTAGATTTCTCTTCAGATCCTGTTAGGGCATGCCTAAAGCATGGGAAAAATCTTGGGTAGACATCTGGAAACCCGGGCAGAAATTTTATAGGCCGCCATTATGTTTTTGGCATATATGCTCAGTGGCTAATAATGAATTTCTTCGTATTCTGCACTTGTAAAAATGCCTATTTGAATTCTGGCATGTTGTTTTGGATTTTTCATACCGTTTCCTATGGTGTAAGACTATTTTTACTCTTCCTGCACCATTAATTGTATGTTTTAAACGAAAAAAAACATAAAACGTTCATAAAATAATGGAAAAGGTGTATTGAAGTATGAACATTAAAGAGAAACATGTAAGAGAAATCACACAAAGTTAACATTTTCATAATCTCTATTTTATACATGTTCTCTGCATTTGCAAAAGGGCGTGCACGACACAATATTTTTGCCGCATCTAGCTACTCCGTTTTGTATACAGCTCTTGCAAGCACGGGTAAGAAGCACATCATCAGGCAGCTCATTAATGTTGGGATGGTGCACACAAACTGCATTGCTGGCTACGATTTTCCTTTTAGTGGGGTCAGAGAGTGGTAAGGTCCTAGATGGGCATAGGGCTAAAATGCCCAAGGACCATAGTCCTGCAAAGCAGCCTGAAAATGCGCTAGTGATGAGGTCTACTCGATGGATCAAAGTCGTCTTAAGTTCCAAAATTCAAGTTGCAAGACGGGGTAACTGGAAAGCATATGTGGGTCCATTAACTATTTATTCTAGGTTTGGTTCTGTCACTACCTCTTGCACCGACGTGGCTCCAAAACTCTGTAGTTGAAGGGATACGGACATCTTCAAACTAGCAACGGGGTTAAGACTTTCTACGAAGGGAATTCATATCTACGACATGGTATTTCGGGTTCTAGCACATTGGAGAGCTAGATAAGCAGAGAGGAAAACAAACATGACTTGTAAAAGGAAAGCTACTGTCCTGGTAATGAAAGCTGGAATTCGCACGGTTTACAAGTCTTAATTTCGGCCTCAGTGGCGGCCATTTGCAGAAGCATGGCTAAAAGCTATCACAACATTAGTCATTCTTGAGTAATCAGAAACGAAGAGGGAAAAAAAAGTAGGGATACAAAAAAGAAATACCGTGGTAAAGAGATTAGTGACAGGAGTACAATTATCAGGCAGTACAAACAGGTATAACTCGGCTTTCAGTTTACAGCAAAGAAACACAGAAGGAAGTGCGATCAACAGAGGTAAGGCGCCAATCTTGAACGGTAGACAACAATGGGTAGATGACAAGTTAATTGCTTCGGCCGAACACTTGACCTTGTTACACCGAGTTAGGAAAACGCATATCTAAACGACAACAATCAAATATCAATTGTTGGCCACTTCAGCCTAATTAAAATAGTCAAGAGTGGTCGGGACTAGAACGTAAGTAGTGAAAGTTAAAAGAGGAATCCTCGTGGGTGAGAAAGATTACAGGGAATTCTTTACCACAATTCATGCACGGGTCTGCCATGAGTGATGACATGATCACTGTTTGTCCATCCAAACTCTGTTAGTGCTAATGGTCATCTATCATCAGTACTGTACTGCACGAGTATACCATGGGGCAAGGTGGGCTGATGGTTAGCATGACCATCTTATGTGCCAGAGGTACCGGGCTCGAATACGGCCTCAGCCACCCCTGTGATGTCTCGTGCTCATGTCGATTGTGGCATGTACAATAACCTAGGAATTTCTGATCGGATTTACCTAGCTAAATTGTTCCTCTCTACTTCTGGCGCCATGGCTTTGGGTGGGGCCACGTCAAAAGCTAAAGCACGAGTACACCACATAGAATGACCTTTTCTGGTAACCTCATAATGAAGAGCTTGTGCAAGGTAGGCTATGTAATTTTGGAAGATTGGTTTGCGTGGTCATTTCCTTTTGAAGTGCGTCAAATGTCTTGCACACAGTACCTGGTTTTACAGCCTTCACTAGGCAGTCCTCAGCAAGCTGAAATGATTTAATACTCGGAGGAAGACACTGACCAAAGTTGTGCAGATACCTTTCTGGCTCTGCCTTGAGTGATGACAGTTTTGTGCCTATCGTACGAGATCCTGTAAGAAAATGTGCGGCAAGAACGAAGTCTGGTAGCAACAATCTTCTTTAAAAGAGTATGGATAGGTATGATATCTTATGCCGACTTTCTCATCCAGAGGTCACAGAGTCCATTTTCCTTCAGAACTTTGTAGAAATGAATTTGTACGACAAAAACATCTGTGCCGTTTGAAAATCAGATGCAACCCTTGTTTAATGGCATGGTAAATATGACGAATAATATGTACATCAGTCTCCTCAACAGTTGCTTGAAGCGTATCTTTGGTTTGTGTAATACTTCCATCTTTTATTGCTAATACTGGAGTTGGTCCACTTTCAAGCAAAACGTCACAAGCATAGTTTCCCAATACCGATTAGTTGATGATACCTTCTTCAGAAACTTGCTCAGGGCATCCTGAACCAAACTTTTGTTTTCAATTGACGTTCCAAATGTTTCCATTTTCACAGGAAGTTTCATATTTCTTGCAATGGAAGTCAATGATATTGGTTCCACAGAGGATCTTCTTTGTCTCTCCTCTCAACATTTTTTATTGAAGATTGAAGGCAGCTGTCAAAAACGTAGTCAACACGATTGAATTTGCAGACATTATTTACAGACGGTGTTGTTTCCCTTGACTGGCAACTTTCGAAACTGATTTATGACATCAACAACAACAACACTGGTTTTCAGGGTATGCTCTTTTTGGAAATTTCTGTCTGTGGTATTTATTTTTTTTCCAGTTCAGACATGAGTTGAGACTTCATAGGTTTGACAGAAGCACCATTCTCATCTAATATGGATGAATGTGAAACATCGTATGTAAGAATTTCTGCTATTGTCATTCTCTCCTTGGCAATATCAATATTTGAAAGTTTAAATGCACTTAAATGGCCTTTTTCACAGTTTGCTTATTTGTCTGTCTGGTTGTGCTATACTCAGAAAGGTTGGGAGCATTCACTGGTGAATACGTGCCGATACAAGAGGTTCCAGTTCCCGTCCCTGTCCGCTCTTATGAGATTTAGAGCGGGTATAAACCTTTCCTCTTGAAACATGAAGGAAACTTCTTTTGATGTCGTCAAAAATTAGACCATTTTCTTGGCATTCAGTGCTGGAACCTCCAATGTATGGATTTTCTCTGCATTCAACGGACTGCAACATCTGTTGGATGTGGCCTTCCATTTTATTTCTGAGGCCCCTGTTAACTCATGGTGCATTATCAGCTCATAATCAACTGGGTTCAACGACCGTTTTTGAACCTTTTATATACCTCAGGATGACTAGTCTCAAGATTCATCATTTTCTCAAAGAACAATGCACTCCATCTCAAGGAGTTCACTCTACCAAAAATGGGAAAAATTGGTAGGATATCTTTCACTGGTTGCATATAGAGGTTCCAGTTCCCCTCCCTGTCTGCTCTTATGAGATTACTTAAAATATTTATATAAAAGAATCACTCCAGATATCTGCACCATTCTGAATTCTGAACCTGTTCATGTGTAAAAGAATCCAACAATTTCAACATTTCTCCTGATGTTAAGATCAGCTCTTTACGAATTTTGTTGTTTTTTCTTCTTAAAACACACAGTAGAATGGTCTAGGATAAGTAAAGATGGTCTTAACCATAGGAAATGTTCTATGGAATACTAAAAAACGTGTCATAATTACTGTAGATGTACCCAAAAGAGCAGAAAGTAATGAAATTCATTGTTGACCATTGCACGTCTATGGCAAAATCAAAATGGGGTCCTACAAAATTTCGGCCCGGGTTGCCAGATGTCTACCCAAGATTTTTTCCATGCTTTAGACATACCCTAACAGGACCTGAAGAGAAACTTAGTCCACCTCAAAATTCCTACGGGTCTTATGGCCAGGATCTGCATTACTTGCCCTTCAACATTTCCTTCCGGAAATCAAAAACAAGACAATTCAAGTTCAATCCGACAACACGACCACTCTAGCCTACATAAGGAAAGAAGGGGGAACGAAATCCAGATCTCTTCACGACCTAACATCAGAAATTTTCAATCTCTGCATACCGCACAACATCACTCTCCTTCACGCCAGAAGCCGCTGACGGGCGAATGGTGCCTCAAGAAATCCATCTGCGAATCTCTCTTCACCATCTGGGGAACCCCAATGATAGACCTGTTCGCCACGAAGCACAATGCCAGACTTCCCCTCTACATAAGCCCGATTCCGGACGACAAAGCAGTAGCAGTAGACACCCTGACGTTCCCTTGGCACAACCTTTACGCCTACCTCTTCCCTCCCTTCAAGCTCCTTCCACAAGCCCTCCTTAAAATCCAGGAAAGCCAGAGCTTGTTCCTTCTCATAGCCCCCCTATGGCCATCGGCAGCGTGGTTCCCACTCCTGCTAGAACTTCTAGTCGACACTCCAAGAAGTCTGCCTCCTCATCCAGATCTTCTGTCCCAACAGAAAGGCACAAAACTACACCCGAACATACCAAACCTCAATCTACACGTGTGGCTACTATCATCAAACTCCTCAAAAAGGCTGGAATTCACCGAGAAGAGGCCGAACGCATTGCCTCCAAAGCATCCAGGGACTCCACTAACCGAATGTACGACAGCCACTGGTCTAAATGGATTCGTTGGTGTATCACAAAGCAAGCTAATCCTATCAACCCACCTCTTTCCACCCTCCTGAACTTCTTCAGAGACCTTTTCAACATCGACCAACTCAAAGGCTCCACAAGCTTGGTATACCGATCCGCCCTAAACACCGTCTTCAAAGCCGCCAACAGCACGAACCTACTCGAAGACTACCGCATTTCGACACTCCTACGCTCTTACGAAAATGAAAGACCTACAACCAGAAGATTCATAACAGACTGGGACCTTTCACTCGTCCTCCAGTCCCTAACAAGCGAACCATATGAACCCCCTCAGGACACCTCTCTTCACCTCATGACCCGGAAAACGGTCTTCCTCGTAACTCTCGCAGCCAGCCTACGATGTTCAGAGATTCAAGCCCTCTCGGCAGACCCAGCATACTGCATCTTCGGCCCAAATTTCTCCTCTGTAACTCTCTACCCAAGATCGACATTCAGAACGAAAACACAAAAACCGTCAAAACCACCAAAACCAATCACTTTCCCGGCGCTATCCTCCCTAGTTGGCAACGAACCTGAACGCCTTCTTTGCCCAGTCAGGGCCTTACGCTTCTACCTAGCCCGGACCCGCCACGAAGACATCCGCCGCGGTAGGAACCAACTTTTTCTCCCAATTGACCCCCAAACGGGCGAAACATCTGCCGCCGTGGTATCAAGATGGATTAAGAAAACAATCGAAGCAGCCTACGACAAAACCCCGAAAGAGAGCATGAGAGTGACGGCTCACGAAGTAAGAGCCATCTCCACATCATGGGCCCACCGCAACGCTATTCCAATAGAAGAAATCCTAGCAGCAGCGTCTTGGCGACATCCAACGACCTTCACCTCCCACTACCTGAGGGACATGTCAAGAGAAGAATCAGGACTACACCGGCTGGGACCAATCGTCGCAGCCAGAACCGTGGTCAACCCCCCCATTAAGCACTCAGAACACAGAAGCAAGCCATTTTTGAAGGAAGTAAGCCACCCAGATGAAAGCAAGCCACCTAGAAGGAAGCAAGCCACCCAGATGGAAGCAAGCCACCTAGAAGGAAGCAAGCCACCCAGATGGAAGTAAGCCATCCAGAAGGAAGCAAGACTCCCAAACGGCCCTTTTCAGGGCCACCATATCCTACGAAAGAGACCAAGTTGCTGTCATTAACCTGTTCTGAATAAAGTGCAAATTTTTTCTCTTCCAGACTAAAGATTTTTGGGAGAACGCCTGCTTGCACCCCGGGGCACTCGTTGAGGCGGTGCCCACCACCGAACGTGACGAGGTCTGCTGATAATGCAAAATTATCAGGTTAAGATGTTTTGGCAACAAAGAAAGAACATTTTGCCGGCCCCCCCATCCGGGCCGGCTAAAAATGGTTTCTTTGTGCCTAAAACATACTTAACTTACTCCCGCCCTGCCTCCCCTCTCGAATCACCGCCTAACACATTGAGAGAAAATGAATGCCGATAGCGTGCACGCTGTCGCTTTTATAAGGGAGTACTGCCGCACCCATGCGCAGTACGGTCATGGAAGCAGGCGGCTGCGCACCGGAAAACGAAACCTCCAGGGGAAATCACATTCGAGGAATGTAATGCAAAATTATCAGGTTAAGTATGTTTTAGGCCTGGGGGCCGGCAAAATGTTCTTTTTCTGCCTGGAGAATTAAGTGAGTGAGCATCAGATACGCTTTTCTGCTACCCCTGAAATTCGATGAAATACTGAAAATAGCCAAAATACGGGTTAACTATTGTATGTAGCTTAGCTTCATTAGTCGTATAAACCTAAAATGTGCAGATTCGTCTTTTTGCCTTTGGACGGCAGCCTGTTTTTACATTAAAATTTTTTATGCCCAATATTTTTTCGTTGTCGTACCACTTCATTTTAGCTTCCACCGGCCCGGTTACAGAGTCACGTATACCAGGACTCGAAGATGACCCATTGGATCAGAATTAACAGGAAACCCGAAAAGTCATTCGGGCCATTGAAGCGAGGCGATCCAGCAGCCCACGTATCGAATCCAAATGACCTGTCATCAAGATGTATCGGGTGACCAAGTTGTAAACCTTTAAGATTGCTGGGGTTTGCTTTTAATTCAAAGCGTGACGGTTCTTCTTTTTCAGTTTGATGTAATTTATGATAACGAGCGGACTCTGCTACATAACTGCGAGTTTTACAACAAATACCTTTTTTGATTTTTACGTACCAAGTTAATTGATATCCATCCAAAACCAAAACTGGTGTAATAGAAGCCGCCAAGTTTCAAAAAAGGGTCAGCCTTTCAAAGTAGTGATATCATTCAACCAGAGAAAGGCCGCCAAGGTTAATCCTGTTAGCTAAGTTAATCGCACCTACTAATAGTTCGAAAGTTAAATGAAAACTAGAACATTGCTACTGGCGGTAGCAATCTTCAAGTTTTCATTTAACGCCCAAAGTATTATTAGGTGCGATTAACTTGGCTAACAGGATTAACCTTGACGGCCTTTCTCTGTTTGAATGATATCACTACTTTGAAAGGCCGACCCTTCATTGAAACTTGGCGGCTTCTCTTACAACAGTTTAGGTTTTGGGTGGATATCATAGCTTTAATAGGACTGTGAACGAACGAAGGATCAGACGGTTTAATCGTCCCCTCTACCTTTTCTGTCTGGAGGAATTTTATGTCTATAAATTTGCTCATTCATAATTTTCACATTTGCCGTGGCCCAATTAGCCGTTACGCCAGTGAAATTGACACGGCCAGAACTTGCTTAGACTTGTACAGAGAATTTCACGGTCTAATCATCACCTTAACTTGTTTTGTCCGAAGGTATTTTATGTCTATTGATGTTGTCATTCATAATTTCGACATTTGCCAATGCCCAATTTGCAGTTAGTTGAGTCAAAGTGGCATGGTTGTGGTTTATTGTTTGTGCTTGTTTCACAGGCTTAAGTTTGTTCAATCTCAATTGTAAACGTACTGGCTACCAAACGCTAATGTTGGTTCGTTTCGCTCACTCACAAGGTTAATTTGAATCACGGCATGAAGCTGTAATTGTTCACTCAAATAAATAAGGTTAGCGTATCCAGATTGGTGACGACTGATGTTTACTCAATGTCGTATTGCATAAATAATGTGGTTCACGAATAACAATCGGTGCGAGTCATAATGTCGATTGTTGCCAATTGGAACAAGCTGACGTCATCATACCGCTTTTGGGAGAAGAAAGTTTCGTCTTTGTCGGCCACCATAGTCTGCTGGTTTTTAAATCTCTATCAAATAATTGTAAGTATATTCGTTTGGCTTAGAAATGTAGCATTTCCAATTTTAAATGTTTCAGCCAACTGTTTCGATAATAATTACAACAATAATTTGGCATGTACGAGCCACTTGAGGGCTACGTGCTGCTAGCTGCAACCCCCATTTTTGAAAAAGGCACTTACACATACACATGACGCTTTACCTGTCTGCCGAAATTTAGACCTGCAACGTTCCTTAATGAGCTGTAGACGTGTCTTATGACGATGCACCGATTCGATCAGGTCAATATCTTTTAACAGGTAGAGAAAACCAAACCGGAGTCGTATACTCGAGTAGTGGACGCACAGAAACCTTTAAAGCCAAGACCTTAATAGGCAAATTTCCAGAGGTGAAACACTTATTTACGATTACGAGTCGACGAAAAAAAATACTACGATTTTCTGGCAATGGAGAGACGAGTTCAGATCAGTGTAGTGAACCAGATGCCCATATCACGTACCTCTGACACCGACGGTAAAGTCGTACCACCCAAATCATAAACGTGATGAATATTTTGTAAGCCAACATGGACACATTAGTATTTGGCCGGGGAATGGATAAAGGTAGCTGCTAAGTGGTGGCCCATATTTAGACCTTGTCAATTTCTGTCTCTAGTGAAGAGTGTGTTCAGTAGATAGAATTGCCGAACCCAATTTATGGTCGTCAGTGAATTTTAGATCTTAAGTACTGCCACAATTCAGATTCTCACAGTTAAGTTTAGTATTGCCACAATTAAGATAAATTACAGAAAGCAGTGGGCCCAGGACTGAGCCCTGGGGAACCCCACTAGTAATATCCGCGCTAGACCAAAAAGAATCCTCAACAAGTACTTGCTGTGTGCGATTATCTAAGAATGCTGAGATCCATTTCCGAAGGTCACCACTAATATTACACGTGTGGAGTTTAAAAAGCAATTTGCGGTGGACAATCGATTCAAAAGCTTTCTTGGAGTCGAAATAGATGGAATCAGATGGGACAACGGCAAGGAAAATTGTCCAATGGTAACGCAATAGCAGGAACTGACGTGTTGATGAGCGGCACGACATAAAACCAAACTGGTCTGGGTGGATGAGCGAAGCGTCTTGTAAAAAAAGATAGAATATAATTGCGAATAATTGATTCCCTAAGTTTACATGTGCCTGAAGTCTCAGCAATAGGGCGATAATTATTTACATTCGATGGATTACCATTTTTTTTGGAAAACTGGTACAACTAGAGACGAGCGCAACGCCCCCCTGGTCTCAAGAAAGTTCGAAAAGTTTTGAAAGTGGGTAGCAAATCGCGGCAGCTATTTGTTTGTAAAAGAACGGGGAAATCCATCAGGGCCACGTTCATGGCTTGGTTTTAATTGTGTGACTAGAGGAAGCCCATCTTTGGACGGGTGGAGTAAATGCGTATCCGTATGTCCATGCTTCATCCATCAAAGTAAGATTCTTTAATCAGTATTTTGCGTATACTGGCTAATAAACACTAATTTTGGTTCACTTCGCTCACACAATCAGCACGTCTTCCTTACCACCATAAAGTTTCTTCCCCTTTGCCTTCTTGCCTGCAGTGACAGCGTGGTGAAGCCGAATTTTTATTACGGGGACAGTGTACAAATGATTATTTCCAGTTTGACATTGTGCAGCCCGTTTCCAGTTTCTTTATGCCAATTTTACGCATACTGACTGACTAACGCTGATTTTAGTTCGCTTCGCTCACTCATTCAGCGCATCTTCCTTACCACTGAAAACCCTTTTTTCCTCTTGCCTTCAGTGTCAGCGTAGTGACACGCACTGTGAACGACTGCTCATTTCCAGTTTGGCATAATGGCTGTGGGTCCAATCCCACAGACGACCACCACCAACCAACCAATAAAATAATTCTGACATTACCCTTTATCCTGGCGTTTGCATTGTTGTTGTTCTACTCGTTAAGCTTTTAATACTGGCGTTTGCTGATTTACATTGTTGCCAAATAACAATATTTAAAATAATGGAACAATCAATCGAAATTTTGCCTTAAGTTGCACAAGTACACCACGGTTGCTGTCCTTAGACACCATCCGCACCGTCATACACCAAATATTAACGGAGGAGATGCAGTAACACAATTCGTAAAAGTTGGCCGCGGTAGACCTTTAATATATACTAGCAGAGTCGCTCGCTCATTCCGCCGCGCCTCGCTGCGCTCGAGGAGATTTCTTGTTGCAACTCACACAGACACTCCCAGCAAAAATGATCAAACAAATGTTAAAGGAAGTGACCCAAATAATGTGCGTGTTTTTCCACTACTGAATAAATATTTATCCTACAACTTACTAAGAGTGTTTACGAAAAATTGCTGTTTCTGTTTGCGTCGCTCACTCAATCACCGCAACCTCAGAAACGTGACCACTACCACAGCCGACCTCCATGAACCGCACATCAACAGAAAACGCCACGGTTTGAACGTTAGGCCTACACGAGACACTAACTACCGAAAGGCTGCTCATGTTTTACCACAAATAAGGAGGGAACCGGTTGATTGCCTTACGTAAACACTAATGCTCAAACATTGTTGTTTGAAATGATGCAAATGCAGACGTAAAAATTCTTGGCACCCTTTTCTGGTTTCAATATATTTTCTATACGCAATGTAGTATTTCATATTTTTCTGTCTTTGTGTTGCTGCTAAACGATTATTCTCTTGTCCTAGATTTTTCAGTTATTATACATAGAATCGATAAATGACTCCAAGTTTAAAACGGGTAATCTAGACACACGCTAGTGTGTCGCGCCAAGTTAGGCAACAATCATCACAACAAACATTACATTAATTCAATTGTCTAGGTTGTAAACCATTGTAGCGCGGCGTCATAGCGTCAGTGTCTTATATCTTGAAGCATAGTTGGGCACATTTCAGGTACTTGGGATAAAATAATAATGCGGTACAAAAGCTTAAATTGTGTTGAAATCAAGAGCAATGACCCACCTGACAAAAATTAACTCGTGTAGGAATGCCAGCTAAGCTGCTTTCAATGCATAATCTGACCCTCAATAACGTTGGAAATGTGTAACTACTAGCTAATTCTAGTCCTCTCATCCACATGTTAATTTCTAAAGGGTGATTATTCATCGATACCGAGATAACGGGAAGGCTTCCAGCTATGAAATTGGACGAATGGCTGCAGTACGATACGAACTGCGTACCTTTTACGGTTTGGAGCGGGGTTTAACGAGGATGGCGTGGGATGGCGCGTAAGTACGAAAATATTGTTATAACCATTGTTAGTATTGTCAGCATCGTTTCTCATTGGACAGCCAAACTTCGGACAATGACAACGTGTATACTGACTGACGTGAGTGCCCAAACACACACTAGTGTACTACGATAAATCTAAACAACGTTGCCAAAGAAGTCGTATTCACGTCCTATACACGAAAAATAGGCCTAAGCCAACTCTAAAAACAAAGCAAAATAAACAAAACCAAAAACTGGTGAAGAAGCCACCAAGTTGAGAGTGGTTCGGCTCTTCAAAGGAGTGATATCAACACACCAAAACTAGCGGAATAGAACAAATTACAACAGAATTAAAACCAAACCAAAAACCTATAAAGAGGTGACCAAGTTGAGAATAGTTCGGACTAGAGGCAAAAGGTAGTAGCAAATTGTTGAAAACCAATTTCTTGTTGATGTGCCACTTTACACATCTGCACGGTAGTCTAACACACAATTTAAATAAAAAGGACTGATATCATATTAAAAACCAAAACTGGTAAAAGGGGCCGCCATGTTCCGAATGGTTTGACCATTCAAAGGAGTGATATCAACACACCAAAACATTCGACAACTTAATCGCACCGAATAATACTTCGGACGTTAATTGAAAACTTGAACATTGCTACCGAAAGTAGCAATGTTCTAGTTTTCATTTAACCTTCGAACTATTAAGCGGTGCGATTAACTTGGCGAATGTTTTGGTGTGTTGATATCACTCCTTTGAAGGGCCGAACCATTCGGAACTTGGCGGCCCCTTTTACCAGTTTTGGTTTTTTATATTATAAAATAATACTGCCCAAAACTACGCGTTTTTACTGATTGTTACTGAGAACAACAAGTTATTGGCTCGCTCCTCGTTGGTCCGTTGCCGCCAGACTATTGTTGATGGACGTTCCAGTTAATTTTGAAAAAAAAATTGGGCAAAAATCATAACGTCATGTATTGTTGAGGTATTGTTGGGTGATTGTTGCTGATTGTTTCAAATGGTCATTTTTCGTTAATTTGGCCATTTAGGACCCAGAACGGACTTTAAAAATACGCCTATGCAACGAACGGATTAATTTCCTTTCTTTCGACAAACTTCTCATATTTATAGCCTTTTACTTCTAGAGGAGAATATGATCATCCCCAAGCACCCAACCAAGCATAAATTGAATCGTTTTAACGAGGAAAGACGATGATAATATGCTTAATTAAACTTGACTCCAAAGATACTGGATACCATTAGATTCAAAAGCGGCACTCAATACTTCGCTTTGTCTCGCTATTCCGTAATGTAAATGTCCTCTTTTTTCAATGGCGAAAGTCTGCTAGACGATCCAGTGTTCTGTCTGTATGACCGGTGTATTTCCCTCCTTCATAGGAAAGGGAAAGCGATTAGGGATTCGCGTTTATTGTGTCAAACCTCCACTAAGCAGGAGTACTGTCTGCGACATCTATATATATTAATAAACAAAAACGGAACGTTAAATGTTTAGAGTAAGGATCTAA
>JAHWFP010095797.1:34831-109707 GCA_023313725.1 Lithobius niger
TTAGATCCTTACTCTAAACATTTAACGTTCCGTTTTTGTTTATTAATTCGTGTTACTTTTAGAATTGCAGCTAAACTTTAAAACAGTGCAGTTGGCGGTCACAGCTGATAGTTTAACACAAGAGACCCTAGGCTGACCCTCACTAATCTAGCTATCGCCAATGTTAACAATAGAAACAAATCCTTTAATCTTCAGTCTGTCTTCAGTACTGTCTGCGACATCTATATATATAATTACACTAAATCCGCAAGCAGCAGCAGCAAGCAACGAAACAGTCATCTGCATCTTCCGCCAGCAGCCAGCCAGCAGGACATACGATGCCATCTACCGACGGAACGGAACGGCAAATTATAAGAGTAGCAGCCAAGCCCCGCTGAGATAGTAGCTACGTCCGGAACGCAACGGCCAGCAGCGCGACCATACGATGCCATCTACCGACCGAACGGCAAATTAAATGGGGGGGGGGGGGGGCGAGACGCCGGGAAAGGGGAGGGGGAAGGGTAGGGGAGCGAGACGATGCGGAATGATCGAGCGACTCCGCTAGTTTATTTTAAGCTAAAATGTTAGCACGTGCAGAGCTGATGTTACCGCGTCTTTGTAACATTGACCAAAGTACTGCCAAATGTTCGGGCATGATCCTCCGAGGTGTAGCTACTTGATATTGAAAGTTATGATGCCGAAAGTGCTAATACCGAAAGTGATAATGCTCTGTTTAGTATCGGTGCGTTTTGTGATTCTGTAGCACTTAATGTCAGGCAGGCTTGGTCAATTACTGAGTCCAATGCTTGTACACGTAATCATGTCCGGGTGAACATCAACGCGATCTTCTATCCTAAAAGGGAGTGCGTGGTTATGTCCTCCCCCTTCCAGTACTCCAAGAAGTATTAAACTCAGAGAGGTCGTGAGTCTAGCTAGTACATCTCTTGGTATGACCAAGGTTAAAATTGAAATAAATTCAACGTGGTTAGTCCATATTCGTATTTATTCGTATTTTTTTTACATGTTATTTAGAGTTGAACTCACATCCGACGCATCGCTGTCTTTCCCTTTTCTCCTCTTTCCCTTTCCTGCTAAGTTGGACTGAGTGAAGATCATTTCGTGATACAAAAGTACGTTATCCGACTAAATTCACATCTCATGCCTTTCCAACGGTGTAGTACAGCTAATGAATACCCTAAGGGATATACCGGTAGATTGATTGCACATTTGTGAAGTAACAGTAAAAACTTTTTCTGGACTGGTTAGGCCTATTAAAGGGGGATTGTCACCAAATGGCAAGCTTTACAGTATCTGTAGCCATTTGTCGTTATCTAGTTCTGTCTAGCCCTTACTTTCAACAGGCGACGGAACACACAAATAAATTTCTTTTTACATGAAAAACAAGCCACATGCCTCATTAATTGTTGAGTGTAAAGTTGGTGCGCCTACGTGTACCAGGAAGCAAGCGGTAAAGTTAAGCCTAACGACAACACGGGCGCTTTTTTTCTATATAGCGACCGTTTTGAAACGCAGATTTTGAACCGCTAGATGGGATCAATCTAGTGACAGTGATATCGTTGACATTCACCGCTTGCTCCCTGGTGCACGTGGACGCACCAAATTTTCATTCAATAATTAAGGAGGCACGTGGCTAGTTTGTTGTTTGAAAAGAATTTTTTTTTGCACATTCCTTCGTTTAATGAAATCAAGTGCTACATAGAAGTAAATAATGGTAGACGGCGTTAGATGCTGCAACCTGTCATTCGGTCATGGTTTTTCGATCAGCGTCCTTTGGGTCCAAAGGAAGCTGATCAAAAAACGTGATTCGGTGAATAGGCACATTTAAATGGCGGACATATTTTACCTCATACTGTTTTGACAGTGAGGGTGAAGCGATAGTCAAAGAAGAAGTAATAAATAATATCAAGTCAACAATGGAACGAGGGGAGGGAAACAACACAACACAGTCTTAAGAGGGATACATTAGGGTGAAACATGAATTTTGTGACGTTGCTCTTTGCCGACAATATAGATTTAAAGTTGAATGACGTTACAATGTAACTTCAAATACAGGAGTGCAGACGAACAGTATAATTACAATAATGGCTCTGGCCAGATACTTGCCATGTGTAATAAGCATAAGGAGGTAAACGCTTAGTTGGCAGAGCGAGCGAGCGAGCGAGCGAAGCGTACCCTATAACGGACACTAAATGGGCATAGCACGGTCCCTATCTAAATTAAATAACTTCGGTTAGGATTGATGAAAAAATAGATCTCCATCGTTCAGAAAAACCTAAACATGTCCATTTCGAGCTATTATAGGGTTCGCAATAGAATTTTGAACTTTGAACATCCAATTGAAAAAAAGGAGTGTTCACGCAAATTAAAGGTGATGTCCTTTAAATACGATTTTGGTTTTTTTTTTGTTACATAAAAATGTATATAACTTTTCCTGTCCAGAATTGCGTGCTGCACGTTTTTGCTTCACATCATGCTTTTGATTTGTTAACGGTTAAGGAGTTAACAGCAAAATATATATATTTTTTTTTTTGGGGGGGGGGGGGGAGGCACCATTTTGGCGTTCTACGTGAAAATTTAGGTGGCTTCCTCTCTGAAAAACATTGTATTGGCCTAAGGTACCCCCATACAAAGTGGCATATTCCAATCAATGCACAATATTTCAGTGTACCACATATAGGCATACACATGTACTTCAGTGTGGGCTGTGAAAAGATGCTATACAAATAACTAAACAGAAATTAAATGCTGGAGCAAACGAAAGCTTGTAACCATAATTTGATGCGTAGCATAGGCCTATATTAAAAAATAAAACTAAAATAAGAAAAAGACCAGCAAGGAGCAGCAGTACCAGAAGGGAAAAAGCCCACTCAGCCAAGTGAGTATTGCACCCAGATTTTTAAGGAGCATTAGCAAATGTGGTATCGTCGTTAAAATAAAAACTAAGTATAAGTTTGAAATGAAGATCTCTTCGCTCCGCCTACAATCGGCCCAAAGCCTGTTTCCTAGTGTAAACACAAGATGGAAAAGTTAGGTTTGGACCACTTCCAGGTTTACAATTCTGAGTTATAAATTAATAATGCAAAGCACCCCCGAGACGACTAGCTCTCTTCTAATGGTAAGTGGAAAAAAGCAGGGGAAATAAGGAGGGAAACGTGGTAAAAGACCCTTTTTGGAAACTTAGAGTCTTCCTTATACCAGTTTAGGTTTTGGGTGGATTGTGTCTTCTACATCGTTCTTGTTGAGCACATATTGTTTACGAATAATCTTCGGAATTAATTAAAAATTTAGCGTAAAAATGTTAGCTCACCTGCATTGTTTACGTAATGGGCCAGGAAAGAAAACTATATTTTTGAGCGATTGGTGGGTGAGCTAAGTATACCTTTCACATTTTATCTCGTATCTCGTGTATCTGATTTTCTTTTATCTGGTATATCACTTACCGAATTTTGTTTGCCTTATAATTTTAAATTTGCCGACATAAGCATCCCGCTTTAATTTCATTTCACTTAAATAATGTAATCAATGTAAAAATGTACTACGCATGCATACGTAATAATGTAAAATGTACTACGCATGCGTAACCATAGCTCTTCTATAAATATGATTCTGTTATAGAAGAAAAGACAAAAACAATCGAAACAAGTACCAAATAAAGTACCCTACTTTTCAGGCAATGTTTAAAAGTAAGACCACGAGTTTTCCATTCCAAAAAGAAATGTTTACTACTAAGATTAATTTACACAAAAACTACAGCATGAAAAACTGCTTAAAGGTCTTACTTGTTTTCGTCAGGCAGTGAGCGTGCCGTATAAGTTTAGTAACAGAAATGTAAGTGATCTTACATTTCCCAGGTTGTATGGGATTTTTGTTTGTAATGGAAAATTCATGGTCATAGTTTTAACATTTCCTTCGATGAAGGCTTTTTTTGGTTGCTTGTAAAAATCACTTAACATCCGAATATTTATTTTGTTAACAAGCCAAGATTCGTCTGACTTAGTTCTTCCACTAAGATTCGTATCGCTTTATTTACAGAATTGTTATTCAACTTTTTTTGTCTTCATAGAACACCCTTAGTGTTCAACTGTTCTTATTAATCGCTCTAGTATTTCTCAATTAAGCTGTGTTGAGGGAGGGGGGGGGAATTGAGGCTTAATGGCGCGTCGAAATTAAGCTGTGTTCCCTTACACCTACGTAAATGTTGCAAAAGCTATATATGTGTCGGATTCAAGAAAATAGTGAGAGAGTATGTCCTTTTAATCTTGTGATGAAATGCTCCGCAGTCTATAGACTGTGTTGCTGTTACTTCAACCTGTTTACTACGAACATCTGGAAAAAAAAACCTACGATGAAATTGGTACACATGTATAGACTGTGTTGCTGTTGCTTCAACCTGTTTACTACGAACATCTGAAAAAAAAACCTACGATGAAATTGGTACACATGTACGAAATAGACCTAAACACCAAACAGTGGTGTTGGTGTTCACTCCTCTTCACTCTTTAAGAACGGTTATTTCCTGCTTGCTTATGGTTGTCGTATCAGCCACTGGGGCTCAGATATCACTACTTTTTATAGCGCAGACGTGATGAGCCCCCTGGCCCCTGTGGGCCGGGGTGTGATAACTGGTTTAGTAGGATTATATGAGTAGGCTGTATTAATAAACGAATACGGAACGTTACATGTTAAGAGTAAGGGTATAAAAGTAAAAACCTAGAAGGAACATGGACAAGATTTGATAGTCAGGGTTTAGGTGTAAAATTTTGTCAGTAAGAGGCTGGTAAGTATTGGACCCTTGCGAGCCGGTGGTTAGCTTAGTTCTACTGCATTCGGAGAGAACGTAAGTACGAATAGTCGTAGCAGGTTTTCTTTGTTCTTGGAATATCTTTAAATAACTTTAAGAACACAATTTTCTTGTAAAGTTTGGCATTTGTCTTTTGATGGTTTAGAATTTTTGATTAGCTTTATACGAATTCCGTACGTTTTTGGTAATTGGTGACAACCAATAATGCTCTCTGCTGCGAATATGCTGCCATGTTACTAAACCGAAAAAAAAAAACATTTCAGCCTAAAGGAAAGCAGGAAACGCACACCCTAGTAACAATGGACTTGCTTAATGACTTAGTAAACCAATTTTGTAAATCCAACATTGTAATCATAATTCTAGCCTATTCGGTCGGAACGTGTGTATGTACGGATTTAGCAGGGTGTTTGTGCTTGCAATATCTTTAAACAACTTTCATTAAACCTATCTTTATACAAATTTCGTACATTTAAGGTAATTGACGAAAACCAATACCGCTCTCTACTGCTGCCATGTCTTCAAACAGAAAAATAAAATTTTTCAACATAACACAAAGTACAAATGATACAGCATAATACACCCGAATCATCATGTGAGCCTTTATAGGGGATCTCCCACAGTTTTTCGTCAAAATGTATTAATAATAAACAAATTCTTCCCACCAATGGGGCACGGACAACGGAAGGATAGTGAGGGCAACCACTTAGACCGTGCCGGAAGTTAAAAGGTACAAGAAACCACAGCATCACTGATACAGTCTTTTCAAAAAAGCAGACAAGTCCACAACGTTTAACCTCCTCCGGAAGACATCCACCGAAGGTACGGACACGACCTCTTCAAGCAGGTAGTTCCACGGTGCTACGACCCTGTTGGTGAAGAAATATTTGCGGCAGTCGGAATTACACCGCGAGCCCCTGAGCTTCAAGGAGTGTCTGCGAGTAAAATTGACTTCGTTCAGGTCGAAAAATGGTAGATCAATGGGAATCAAACCATGAATGATCTTGCAGGTGAGGATCAGATCCGCTTTTAGGCGTCTCAGTTCCAAAGGCTCCAATCCGAGAACCCTCAACCGTGTTCCGGGTGAAAGTTTGGTCAGCCCGCTCATCGAATGCATAAACGATCTCTGAACCGACTCCACTCTGTCAATGTCTTGTAATAACCAAGGTGACCACACCTGGCTCGCGTACTCCAGCATGGGGTGAACGTACAGCTTGAAGGCCCAAACCAAAGTATGTCCATTAGAAGAAATAAAGCATATTCTGACAACAGCAAGTCTACGGAATGCAGATTTGACAATATGCCCACAGTGTAGTGTCGACTTAGATCATGATTAAGAAGGATTCCGAGGTCCCATTGTTGTACGACTGATTTTAACTCAGTAGTATCCATGTAATACTGATGATGGGGATTATTCTTTCCAATATGAAAGACACAACACTTAGTTTTAGCAAGGGGGAGTTACAATTGGTTAGACCGCCGAGCTACGGAAATTACCTGAGTAGCCAGAAAAGAGCAGTCATGTTCAGAAACCACTTCGGTTCCGACTTTCAAGTCGTCTGCAAACTTAAACTTTGGCTTATCTGTAGTAGAATTGTAGTTGGTTAGGTCATTTAAAAAGACGACAAACAAAACTGGTCCCAACACGGATCCCTGTGGGACCCCACTAACCACTGCACGTGGAGAAGAGAAAGATTTTCCAATTACAACCCGATGTGATCGGTTTGAGAGGAAATCAGTAATCCAAACCAGAAGTGGACCACAGAAACCGAATTTGGCCAATTTGAATTCAAGCTTGCTGTGTAGTGTGTACCACGGATTCAAAAGCTTTTTGGAAATCAAACTAGATAACATCCGTTGGTACACCCAAATCGAGAGCAGAGGTTCAATTCTCTATGGCAAGAAGAAGCTGCAAGCTAGCAGACCTGTTTGGTAAGAACCCGAACTGGTCCGGGTACAGCAGGCGATGTGTCTCTAGAAATGCCAACATGTCTTCTCGGATGATGTGCTCCATAACTTTACAAGAAACGGAAGTTAGGGCAATCGGTCTATAATTTGATGGATCAGATGATTGGCCCTTCTCGTAAACTGGAACAATATTGGCAGTTTTCCAGACCGCAGGCAACTTACCCAGGTTGAATGACAATTGAAAAGTATGAGTAAGGGCTGGAACCAAAACAGTACGTAACTGTTTAATGAAGAAAGAAGAGTAGCCATCTGGTACAACAGCGTGACTTGGACGGAGATGATCAAGGGCTGTTAAAACGCAATCCTGAGTAAAAACCACGTTATCAAGTAGTTGGAAGGGACAGGAAAATCAGATCTGGAACCATTATCAGTGATTCCATTTGCTGCAAAACTATAATTTAAGAGGTTTGCTTTCTGTGAATTTTCGTAGATAAAGTTGTTACCCTCCTTGAATGGAGGAAGCGTACGATTGACTTTGGTATGTCGTTTGTATAATCGAAATAGGGAGGACAGATTTCTTTTCATGACAGTGCGGCGTTCATGGTAATTATACCATTTAGAAACAAGGGAAGAATAGTCAAGTTTACGTTTACGTATGATTCTCTTACGGTGGGGAGATATGGTAAGGGGTAAATTAACCCCGGGGAAAGCAAACCCAAGGTGGTCAAACCCTGGGGGTTTTGAGGAAATCCCCAGGGATTTTGAAAAGTCAAAAGTGGTGAGATATGCTCTGGTCCAAGTCGAGGGGAAGGAACCCCTGGGGTTTCGGTTAAAACACTCTCTGATGTTTTATCAAACTACCAAAGATTAACCCTAGAGTAAACTAAAGTGGAAGTTTGTGTGATATCTAAGGCAAAACAAAGCTTATCAAACACTGCAATAGCGCTGATTATGTAATCCTTTACGCTAATTTGTGTGTGGTTAAGGCATTGTTGTCCTTTTTCTTATCACATTTTTTCTGACAAACCTCGGGTCTTTGCTACAGAACAGCGTTGGATCGGATTACCACCGGGTCATGCAAGTCAGGTTTCGACTGGGTCAGCCAGTCAACGGGTGTGAGCATCTGAATTTTTGGTCAGACCAGCAACCTATTGATTTGGTATGATTCCAGCAACCAGTTTACCCCAACTAGAGTCACAGAATAAAATAAAAGTGTGTTTTTTTCATATAAAAAAAGCATTACAAAATAAATTGTTTTTAGGTGATTTTATGCTTGTCAGTAAACTCTGCAGCAACGTGAACAAATCGTCCGCTTTAATTTAGTTGTTACTGTTAGTATCGTGAATCTATTTTTTGTTTTAGTCATTGTTGTATTTGATTAAAGCATGACAGTAAAACAATGGTTTCATAACATTGAAACCAGTAATTAAAGGTTTAATTTTATTTATTTATCTAGACACACGCTAGTGTGTTGCCACCAAGTAACAGTAGATCATCCCATTGTAGACATCCGATTGTTAAAAATTGATTGTTGATGATAAAAGGTCTGCGGCCTTGCAGTGCTGGAAACACGGGTTCTCGTCAGATCCCCGAAGTTAAGCAGCATTGGGCTGGATTGATACTTGGGTGGGTGACTGCCTGGGAATCTGGCTGTTGCAGACATAGGGCCTTAGGGCTTCGGGCAGATGACCAGGAGTGGTTAACGCTCGTTAAACCCTTTGAACCCTTTGATGATAAAAGGCGGCTCACTAGCAGACAAGTGTCTGTTAACTGTAAGCAACTGAAAGCATATTTTGGCATGTTGAGGATAAATCCCAATGCGACAGAAACGTTTCAAATTGTGGAAAATGTAAGGGAAAGGGTCAGAGATTAAGAAAAACAAAAATCTAAAGGATGAGTGTCCACCAATCATAGAGAAAAAGATGCGTCAATAACGTTGTTTTTATGTTACTGTCTAGCTAGCTGACTAGCTAATAAGATTTTTCCCATTAAATCCCATAGACTTTTTGCTCATGGCTAGCGCAAAATTGCGAAGGCCTACGTACCTGAATTTTTGCACACGGATGCATGGTGATTTGAGGATGGTCCTTTTGTTGGTTTGGGGGTTGTATGGGTCAGGACAAATGCGTGAAAGGGTGTTGAAATTTGCCACCAGCGAATTTAAATTTCGTTTCTTTTCCAAGTTGCAACCAAAGATTTTAAGCAACAATGGCTTGAACAATCAACACTGGTCCTTAGATTTATTGTAAAAGCCTGGACGAACTAAAAACTGAGCTGTAACGAAAGACAAAATAAAAGAAACATTAACGTTGCCGTGGATTGCGTAAGAATAAAGGGATGCACGTTAAATGATGGTTACGCAACAATACGAGCATACACGAGCTAATGGGTTTTTTTGTTAATAACCCCCCCAAAAAAATGCTTCGCGTTCTGCTTTTTTAGTAACAGCGACCTTCGGGGGTTTCTGCGTACTAAATGTGAACGAAATCTTGAAAAATTAAGGGGAAGTTGCAGGGATAACAAATCAACTGAAGGGGATGCGCTGATTGAGTGAGCGAAGCAAACGAAATCAGCTATTGTTAGTCAGTGTTTGCAAAAATGAGATTGAAGCATCCTAAACAGACGGTGTAACCTTATGTACGTTCACAGTCCTATGAAAGTTGTGATATCGACCCAAAACCAAAACTGGTAGAAAAACCTGCTAAGTTTCCAAAAACAGTCGGCCTTTGAAGGTAGTGATATCATTCCACCAGGGAAGGCCGCCAAGGTTAATCCTATTAGCCAAGCTAATCGCACCGAATAATACTTTGGACTTTAAATGAAAACTTGAAGATTGCTACCGCTAGTAGCAATCTTCTAGTTTTCATTTAACTTTCGAACTATTAGTATGTGCGATTAACTTGGCTAATAGGATTAACCTTGGCGGCCTTTCCCTGGTGGAATGATATCACTACCTTCAAAGGCCGGCTGTTTTTGGAAACTTGGCGGGTTTTTCTACCAGTTTTGGTTTTGGGTGGATTTATTTAACAAAAACCATGATACTAATTCAAGAAAGTTGAAGCGTAGAACAGCAAAATGTAATGCTGTACCTCTAAAATAAATAAAACCATAAAAAACATAAGGTAGCGTATTAACATAACTTTTAAGTAATATAAATTTTAAGTGAGGCTTCTTCCTGAGGTTCAGCTCCAACGTCACTTTATACCTTACATCGTTTTTTTTTCTTGTTTTACTAATTTTAAAGGTGTAAAAGCAATATTTACGCTGAACATCTGGAACCATGTTTCGCTTAAAACCAATGTTAGTACAACAGCTTAACCAGTTTTTCTTGTTTCAATGATATAAAAAACTTTATATTATTGGATCCTACTGTCTATTCGTTAACTCGTTAGCAATTTTTGTGTCTAAAACTACCTATTTGGCATTAGGTGTGTAAGATACTGTTACACTGGCGTAGTCGACGTAAAAAGGAATATGATAGAAAGTAATAAATCGGCTTTCCCTGCACTCATGAAGGTTTACAAGTCAATTACTCAGAACAAAAGAAATAATTTCCTATGGTACTTGGATGTTCGTTGTTACGTTGCTTTACTTTAAGACAACCTCACTTTAAGAGAAAGGTGGATACATGGACATTCAAGTTGGGGCGATTTAGAACGACAACGGGTATGGGTAATGGTAGTTTCTGCAAAGTCGATATAGCATCAACCAACCCTCTATTCATAGGTTCCCATTCAGCTAGCAGGGTTTTCGGCTTTCAAAGTATTCATATTTCAACCATTCATAACAAAGCTGTCCTTAGAGCGACGTACGAAATCGGTGTTAGGTGGATAGATGGAGTTTTTTAAAGAACTTCAATTCCTTACGTTGACGAGGTGGTTTGAGATAAAACGACTCAAAAGTTGTTTTAAATGGTTATCAGGACTATCTTAAAGCGCTATATAAGAGCTAAATTGATGTAAGTCGACTTGAGATAAAGCGACGTAACAAACTTCCATGCGCGTTCGGACAATGTCAAGATGGTCTGGAAAACAAGAGGGTCTGGGAGACTTAACCGTTGCATACAATTCGGTTGAAATTGTTTGCACATACATAGAAAACGTTTAAAACTGCAGTTTCATAATTTTTCCTTCTTCAGCTATTGTTTGCAGGTAACCTCTTCATCATAATGAACATTTTACCCTGCCCCTGCCTTGGGTAGAATTTCACCTCAACTTTTGAAGAGTATTTACCTCGGGGTTATTTTCTCCGAAGCATAGCTCACCACATCATTTTCCCCTGGGTTATTAGTAGGTGAAATCATTTTCCCCTGGGGTTTCTACTCTATACTTCCCCGGGGGTTCAGCACAAAATTCCAGGGGTTAGACCACCTCGACTCCCCCCCCCCCTTCTATTTTTCCCCTGATCATAGCTCACCTTTTTGCAACCCCAGGGTTTTTTCACCCAGGGGAAACAAAAACCCCGGACCATATCTTTCCACTGTTAGAGGTGCAGACGCATGGTTGACTTTCGTTTTACACCACAGTTTAAGTTTCTTCTTCCTAACCTTCTGAATGTTCGATGGTATAGTATGCCCGGAAATCTGATTGTACGGCACTGTATGCGTTCGTAAAACCAGTCCAAACCCCCTCAACATCTTCCCCAAGTATGGGAAGAAAGCTAGTCTAGTCAAATTGAATTAACTATAGTGTAATCGAAGCACATCAAAGTCAACTTTTCCCCGAACCATTTGTTCGGGAAGCAAAGTATTGATTTGACAATTCAAACTAAATTTAATCATTAGGTGGTCACTAGTACCCAGGTGTTCCTCAGCAGTAACCCCAAAGATCAAGCGCGGGTCTTCTGTAAACAGAAGGTCAAGGGTGCCATTACCCCGTGTTGGGAACTTAATAAGCTGGTGAAGGCCCAGCTCAATTACCGAATCAAAGAAAGCTTGTTGGGCACAATTTGTGGCCCTCGAAAGATCCCAATTGATGGTTGATAGATTGAAATCGCCCAAAAGGACGTTCAGATACAGCGGGTTTATTGAATTTTGAATGTAAGAGACTGCCAGAGTAAAAAGTTGCTGGTTTGTACCATTCGGTATATATATTAAGATGAAATTTACACTACATGTATTTATTGCTTCCGTATTCTTAAGGACGAAGGCTGGCCACCGGGTAATAATGGTATAATGCCTACCAGCGTCTTACTGACAATTTTACATTTAAACCCTGACTGTCAATTCTTGTCCATGTTTAGCGTTCCGTGTTTGTTTATTAATACTTGTTTGAGAATTGCAGCTCAACTATAAAAGAGTGCAGTTGACTGTACTGCCTGGAACGAGAAGAATGCACAATACACCCAACCTAGAGATGAAGTATAACTTCCTTGCTTTCACGTTTTGTTTAAAGGAAATCAGACGATAACAAGTATAATTTTAAAATGGCTGCGTGATTGCAAGATGGCGTGCATAACAGGTTAATAATGCATTGTTTCAATTGGCATCAACTAGATTGTTTTCATTCAAACTTTGAGAGAAATAGGACAATAATGAGCATAATTTCAAACTGGCCGCCCAATTTCAAGATGGTGGCAATTAGAAATTACTAGTGACGATGGAACATTCACCGTTTCATTTGATATCAACTATTTCGTCTCAAAATTTGAAGGAAATAGGACGATAATATGCATAACTTCAAATCGGCTGCTGAATTTCAAGATGGTGGCACGTTCCACGTGGTATCAGCTATTTCGTGCCCGTTCTAAATTTGAATGAATCTGACGATAATAAGCATAATTTCAAAATAGCCCACCAAATTTCAAGATGGTGGCGGTTATAGATTACTAGTGACGATTGCATTCACTTTTTCACTTGGTTTTAACTATTTCGTCTCGTTCTAAATTTGAAGGAATCTGACGATAATAACCATAATTTCAAAATAGCCACCAAATTTCAAGATGGTGACCATTAGGGATTACTGTGACGATGGCACGTTCACTAGTTCACTTGATCTCAACTATTTCATCTTCGTTCTAAATTGAAGAAAATGGGACGCTATTAAGCATAATTTCAAAATGGCCACTCAATTTCAAGATGGTAGCCAGCCATTAGAGATACTAGTGACGGAACATTTACTGGTTCACTTGGTATCAACCATTTTGTCCTCGTTCTAAATTTGAAGTAAATCTAATGATAATAAGCATAATTTCAAAATGGCCACCCAATTTCAAGATGGTGGCAATTAGGGATTACTAGTGAGTGCAACTGTTTCACTTGGTATCAACTATTTCGTCTCTTCTAAGATTTGAAGGAAATCGGACGATAATAAGCATAATTTCATAATGGCCACCCAATTTCAAGATGGTGGCGAATTGAGATTACTAGTGACGATGGCACATTAACTGTTTCACTTGGTATCAGCTATTTCGTGTCCGTTCTAAATTTAGAGGAAATAGGACAATAATAGTATAATTTCAAAATGGCTCCGATTTCACGATGGTGGCCATTACACATTACCAGCGACGATGGTGCATTCATTGTTTCATTTGACATCAACTAACAGCTGGATCGTTTATGTGCAAAATCTGAAAGAAATCGGAATTTTCCCAGTGGCAAACGTCGGTTAGAAACACAGTCTATTCATCTGGAGATGGTAGGATTCCTATAGCTACACTTCATAGTGGAATTAATTATACACGGTATCTATGGTGAGGGTTCGTATCTACACTGAATGTGAGGTGCATTTTCTTCTCATACCGAAGAATAGGGGGAGGTACAACGATGTGGGAAGCTAACACAAGGTAGTCAGTTTTCGTGAACACATCTTTGACTCTAGTGATTTTCCGTTTTTGCATAATAAATTAAAATTCAAGCTTAAGGCTTTCATACTAATAGTAGAGGGAAATTAATTGTTTTGAACATTTATTATTTTTAATTTTATTGATTGGCAATGTAAGCTTTTCCATTAGTTGGTGTTACTCAGAAACAGAACTAATTACTTTTAAGTTGTGGTTTCTTCTTTAAGTAAGAAAAAAAACTCTTAATGGTTTATTTGTACTGTGTAAGGTGCCTAATTCTGGGTCAGTGGATCGCAGGGTCATTCTAAGTCTTGGGGTCAGTGGGTCTCTGGGTCACTAAGTCATTACTGGTCTAGCATATTGCCCTATCACCCAGTGGCCAACACGACCCAAGTGACTCAGTGACCCAGACACATTTCATCTCTAAGTTCAAACAGGTATTTTTAATGATTTATGGGCATGATTACGACTGAAATGCATTAATACGCAAAAGTACCAATTTACAACTATTCAAATCAACTTTCGATTCTTTTGTGTTATTGCCACAAAAAATACAGTTTTCAATTTTCAGTTTTTTTTACGTTTTATTTATAAATTTTAGGAAAAGAATTTTGAGAAGTATTTTGAAACTGGCATATGTTAGGGTTAAATGTGAGCCACGATGTATTAAATTAAATTAAATGTGAGCCACGATGTATCCATTGGCTTTCCGTCCCGTTTAAGCCAAGATGTAAGCATTAACCTCCAAAAGGTCGGTTTATAATATTTTTTAAAAGTACGTAAGTTAAGGTGTTAACATTAAGATTGTGGTCTCTTAATTTTTTAACATAAACTTGTATGCAAATATCCATCCTGAAGCAAGTACTGCTGACTTAATTTTTGTGAACTTCCAACTCTCCCTTCAATGGATTGTATCAACTTGAGTAGCAACATTTCAAAAAGGCTTTCATTTTGTTTCGTTTGAGATGGGATTTGTATTACAAAAGTCGGCTCGCCCAACTTATACGTCAGATGATTTTAAGCTATGAGTAGTCAACATGCTGGGCCTTGTTTGGAGGGCTAAGGTCATGTGACCTTCGGCCGCCATATTTGGTCTGCAAAACTACAATGTTAAGAGTTCGGGTTTCCAAGGGGTGGAAGGTCGGTGTGTAGATCTTATGTATATAATCAGGCTTGTTTGCCTGAAAACAGAGATTTCTTTAAACCAGGCATAGGCTTATTTACAGTGAAACTGGAATTTACCACAAGAATTCATGTAAGTTTTAGAAAGGAAGTTTAACAAAATAGTTTGTTTTGTAGTATTAACCGTTTCATGCCCGCAGTAGCCAAATGGAAACAGCTACAAAATGGAGCAAAAGCTAAGTCCCAACTCGTACTGCAAGCTTTGTTAGGGCACTCCCAGGAACCCCGAGCAAAGCGAGCAGCAACAGCCCAGTGGTTAGCGTCGTCGTCTCGGAACCAAGTGAATGCCGGTTCCAATTTCGCAACTGACCTATGGGACTTAGAAAAAAAAACAGAATTTGGGCATGAAAGGGTTTAAGTTTTATTTTATTAAGTATGGGAAAGGAAATTTATACTCACAATGAAGAATTGTTTATTTTGTTTTATTAAGTATTAGAAGAAATTTACCCACAGTGGAGTTTCTATTATAGTATCAAGATGTATTTTGAGGGGAAACTGTGTTTAAGAGGATTACACAGTGGAACTGTATTAAAAAATTGCTTGAAAAGCTGTAAGTAATGGGGATTACAAAGGGGTCTAACAAGCTTTTGCTACTTTTTCTTTACCTAATTAGATTACAGGTAACAAGATATTATTGCCTAAAATTGGCTAGTAACATTGTGTAGGTCAATGGAAATGGATTGAATTGTTTGAATTGAATTTGAATTGTTTTTTCAAATTTGGTCCTATTGGTAAATATGGCCCCAAAATCATAATAACATGTATGGGTAGTGGAACTAAGGGCTGGCACGGGTGGGCACCCCTCCCCCCCCCCGGGTACCAAGATGTTGATATTATTTCAAACTTGGTCAGATTGGTGATGAACAATGGTCAAAAACCAACGTTGTGTTTGTTAGTGGACCCTTCCTTGTGGTGCATCTCTTGTCATGGGTGGGCGCAGTGGCGCAGTGTCATGCATTGTGACAGTGGTTGGGACTAATGACCAAACTGTTGACACGCCATTAAAATTTAATCCCTCCCCCCCCCCCTTTGTGGTTACGGTTCCTCCAAAGCATACACGGACAGCCAGAGAAATGAAGAAAATAGTTGAGGTTGTTAATTAACCCTTTTTTGCCCATGCCGAAGTGGATTGGGTCGGTCGAATTGGGATTCGAACCGGCATTCAGTTGGTTTGAAGACGAGGACGCTAACCACCACTGGGCTGTTGCTGCTCACTTTGCTCGGGGTCCCCAGGGACCCCTCACAAAGCTCGCGTTGCGCGTTGGGACTTAGTTTTTTGCCGTTCCGTAGCCGCCTACCATTGGGCAGTAATGGGGTAAAATAAAAGGAACCAATTTGCAAGTGAGGAGAGGAATAAAAGCAGTTCGTAAACACAGCGGGATAAAAACACATTTTTGTAAAGCAGTGTTTATTATTTTTGGGACTGTTCTCGAGCAGAATAATTAGAATAGCATTTTTTTACAGTAAAAACACTTTTTTTTTAATAATAAAATTGGAGTTGTCAATATCGCCTTCCTCTCAAATCATCTTTGCAAGATTTTTCAACATCCAGGAAAACATCCCGTATCTCCCAAGTACAGGATTATTAGTTTTAGAAGCAGTTACATTTTTATACATTGTGGTCAAGACATTCACACCAAAAAATGGTTCATTATCAAATGAAAAATGCCTAGATGTAGGGTTATATCATGCATCAACGCTCATATTTTAATGCCCATTAGAAATCTGAAGATTAAATGAATGGTGTTATTTTATAATCCGATCCTGTTTATTCCCCCACCCCCTCCCCCGGGGTTGAATTTGCTACCATAGCCATTTGTTTCCAGTTACTTTTCCTGTGCATCCATACCACCTTTCATGCATGTCACTGCAAGTGAATATTTTTTGGAGGGGGGGGGGGAGAGCAGGCCACCCTCCTCGAGAGACGGGGGTTTGATACTGCTACCATATCTCTTTGTTTCCAGTTACCCTTCTTCTGGATCCATAACAACTTTCATGCGTTTTATTCAAACTGAACTATTTATACGATGTATGTTATTTTTTTTTGGGAGGGGGTTTAATCAATTCCCAGGCCCTCTTAGTGGCGTTATGAACTTGCTATCATAGCTGTGTGTTTCCAGTTAACTCTGTTGTGCATCTTTGATGCTCCCTTTACGGTTACTTGTTCAGAAGTATTTAGTTTTAGCACTGAAATGACTTAATTCTTACTCGAAATTCCAGCTGTTTTGAGAGTTAGTAACGAATCAATTGATGAGCCTACAACCTTAAATTTGGTATCAGGTGATATCGCCAGAGGAACACTTCACTCTCAAATTTGTTTCATATGTGTAGCAAAATTATTGTGAGAAGTATGAACTAACTTAAGTACTCGTTTTTTTTTTCCAATCTTGTGATTCTTAGCAGTGAACCTACCAAATCTCGCTATTTTGAGGTTTTGTAATGAATCAAGCAATAGGTCTACAATTTTAAATTTAGTATCAAGGGATACCCCAGAATGAGCAGTCCACTCCCATATTCATTTCGTATGTGTAGCACAATTATTGTGTAAAGTATGAAATCTTGTAACGTGCAGATTTTTCTTGTGGGGCTAAACTGCTTCGGGATAGCGTTGGATTTTTGCGGAACACAAATCAACAGGGAAAAAGTTTCTTCAACTGTCAGTCAAACCGTATTTTTTTTCAGTGAATAAACGTCACAAATTTACATGAACTAAATAATGACGGACAAAATAGCCATTAAATACTTAAATAAAAAATCGTGAAATCGGGCCACACAGAAATTGAGCAATTCCTAGTTCATCGTACGTACAAAATCGAGAGCATTTGATTCCGGAAAAAAGTTTCACAGACCCACAAATACGAAGTTTTCACACTTAATGGCACGTATACATATATTGATCTTTTGAAACCGTTTAGGAAAGTATTTTTTGTTTGTAGATGTATTTTAAGAATTTTTTTCTTTTGTTGTTCTATCTCTGGTTATCTTATTTGAGACTTAGATCAGCAACTCGCCACCATAGGATAGCTGATGCTTGGTTTTAAATCATCTTCGTGAATTCTGGTCATGCTCAGAGCATTAGGAATTGCTGCTGCACAGAGCGCTATCTATAGTACCAATCAATATGCATTAACATTTAACATGCAGAATTTGTGAGCGAACCGAACAGTATTCAGGAATCTAACGGGAAAGTTATCTACATCGGCATAAGGGAGAGTTCACAAATTACTTAATACCTGGAGCAGGAAGCGGGTTGAGCAAATGTGTTGCCATCTTTTATGATTGAATGGGGGGAATATGACGAAGTGCTACGTAACACACTAATTTTCGCAACATTATTTTTGGCTAAACTTTTTCTTTACTTGTTGACTAAATTCATATTAGCTAGCCTAAACTATTTTTCTAACTTCTGTTTACGACTTAAATTTGTTTTCAAAATCACTGGCCATTACGAACCTAGGCACGAATTTACAGCATTTAAAAACGAATTCATCCAAAAGAAACTAAAGAATTTGGTGGGTGGGGGGTGGTGGTAAGAAAATGTTAGCCTGGTGTTATAAAGTGAGGCTGGGGGGGGGGGGGGGCACAGAATACACTATTACAAAAAAAAATGTTACGTAATTAGTGCACGCTCCCTAATTGTCCGTTGGAAGAATTTGGGTACAGTATGGAAAATTTGTTTTTTAATCAGCAATATGGCATAGTTTCGGTTAGTACATGATGGCTGGTTTCTGAACAACTATTTCAGTTACACTAAAATAACCTTGAAAAGACACATGCCAACCCAGGCAGGCATGATTTGACCATATTCCAATGACTTTAGGTGGTGTAGTTTGATCTCTAGAGAGAACAGACTAAAGGTCTTTCCAGAATAACAACAACAAGCCGAGCAAGAAGTTGTCTATTTGGCCCTTTCTGGATCTCCGATTTAGCTGGGCCGATTTTCAGAATCTTTGGACTGTAGACAGGCCTTGACGAGTCGAGGCTAGTTTCCAAATTTATATTAAAAATTTTCAGTTTTGACGGAGTTATGCGCTCTCATAGTTGAGACTTTAACACACAGACCCTAGGCTGAGCCTTACGAACACTGTATATCTGCCAGTGTTAATGACTGATCTATATCCTTTACATTAGTTTAAACCAGGTAGTGCACACTGATAGTTCAAAAACATTTCAGTTCCGGCAACAAGCTGTATGTTGCACATGGAAGCTGTGCATACAACATAGTTTTCAAATCCGCTGGGAACACTCCCGGAAGTGATGGCGTATTCCTTGATGACGTCATTAAAATGGCAGCCACGCGACGTACGAAATCTCTATTATACCTGAAACTAATCATTAATCCTATCGTGCGACCTATCGTTGGAAATGGAAAGATAATTTAATCTTCAAAGAGAAATGCCAGACCAATGATTGCCGTAAATCTATTAGTTTTTGTTTAATCTGAAGGATTAAATCTGCTGCATGATGCACTAAATATCTACAGTATTATCTCCGGAACTAATAGATCAATCCTGTCCTGCGACCTATCGTTGGAAAGGTAATTTAATTTCCTAAAAGAAATGCCTGAACAATGTATGCCGTAAATCTATTTTTGTTTTATGTACATGTAATTATTGCCACTTTATATGTTGTTCTTTTGGAAGCAGTAAATTATTAATGCTGCGTCGTATTGATCAGTGTGTCACTTGAGCAGGCACACAAAAGTGTACAGGAAAGCCCCTCTTTAACAAGACATTTAGTTCCTCTCTTGGTACACTTGCAAATCTATAGAAGCTACGATACTCCAGAAGTTATCATCCATCCCAGAATTTCAATTTAGACAATTCTTGTTGCCTCCCCTTGAAACAATGTCTGAACTATCATGTCTGAACCCTGATTATGATAGCCTCATTCTGTAGATGAAGGCCAGCGATGGTAACCTCATCTGCCTGACTATTTTGTTTTACGTGCGATAACTTCAGAATGCTATCTGCTCTTCCTCATGTTGTAACACCGTCTTGAACAAAGCTTTAATTCCAGCCACTACCTGCCAACTCACAACCAATCACTGAACTTATATTTCCATGTGCAGCTTTGCGATGGTTGATCTGCTTTAAAACTGGTGTCTGTGATGGATCCTCTTAAGAATACTTATCGGAATGTTTATGGTGTAGCGAACCATGGATGAGGAATTTCCATCATATCGTAGTAGTGGGAGCAGAATTGATAGGCATTTACCTTTAAAATCTTCATGTATCGTTTGACGGCAATGACAGGCTGCCCAGGAAGCTGACAAGGCCTTCTTTTCTACGGGTGCATCAATGCTTTTTTCTTCGCTGGTGTCATTTGCCGTTGGTAACGATAGCTCACGTGAACGTTTCGTCGTACTAGGGAGGCTTGTGTAAGACTCGGGTAATCCTATTCCGCTTTATTCTTTGAATGTCCTAGGTTGAGAATGGTTGTCACAGACATACCTTCTGGTGAGTGAAATACGAATCCACCGATGTATTGAAGGGTGTGTTATGATCTATAGTATCAAGTGAAACCATTATAGATACCAAAACGGAGTATAAAACCGCTTTCAAGTTACATATAAAAAGTGGCAATAATTACGTGTATGTTATTTTTTCCTTTAAATTAAACAAAACATAGACTCAACAACATACATTGTCCTTGCATGTTTTTTGGCAAATTAAATTATTTTTTCAACAACACGTCACAGGATAAGATTTATTTACGGAGATACTACAGATCTAGACACACGCTACTATGTCGCACCTAGTTAGGCAACAAACATCTCATCAATTAAATTGTCGAGGACGCCAGTGTAGTGGACGCCAAAGCGTAAGTGTCTTATCTACCCCAAAACAAAGCTTGTTAAGGATTCCCGCTAAACTTTTCGGCCGTGTGAAGTCGTGATATCAAACGCCAAGCTCTTTCGCTATGCTACTCCCACCGAGTAATAGTTCGAAGGTTAAGTGACATATATGAAAATTGCTTACTGCGCAATTTTCAGTTATTTCATTCAACGTTTGAATTCTTAGTCGGTGTGATTAGCTTGACAAAACAGCTTGACCTTTGATATCTCGACTTCACACGGCCGAAGAGCTAGGCGGGAATCCTTAACAAGATTTGTTTTTGGGGTAGATGTCAGATATTTTTGGTCCAAGTTGGCGAAACCCATTTTTTATCTTAGTAATTATGAGATGGAAACACCAATCTAGTTTTCTGATGCATTTCTTTTTTTTGTTGGCTTTCGTTACATTTTGATGACAGCAATCACCTTTATTCATATGATTAGAGTGTCGCCTGCCAAGATACACGAAAACAACCAGATAATATATATATATGATTAGAGTGTCGCCCGCCAAGATACACGAAAACATCCAGATAAAATATATATATGAGCATGGCGACAACGTGTTTTTTTTTTCACAGCAGCTAAGGTAAATAGCTAAGGTGACAGCTAAAACAGCTGTTTTTTAACACCTAAGGGCCCAAATGCACTAAGCGACCTGGCCGCGTGGCCAGGTTGCTGCAGCCAATGAAAATGATAGTGCGTGGTTTTACATAAACAGTAAGTATTCTCATTGGCTGCAGCGACTTGGCCACGCGGCCAAGTCGTCTAGTGCGTTCGAGCCCTAAGGTAGTTTGGCTGTTTTCAGCTACCTGAGGACAAATAACAACGCCACAGAAAAGGCCGAAACGTGTCTGATCGGGAGACTTTGGTCGCCTGACAACATAAAGTCACTATTAGTGAGTGACACAGCTTAATGTTTTCTTGTTGAAAAAACGACGTGAATAACGTTGATATTTGCCTAATCTAGACACACGTTAGTGTGTCACCGCCAAGTAGATGATTTATTGTTGTTGGAGGTTAATTGTTAGTGCGTAATTGTTAGAGTGCAATTGTTGTCAGATAGCGGCTCACTAGCAGACTGTGTCTTTTAACTGTAACGAGCTTATGCATAATTTCAGCAAACTGGTGTAAATTTCTCATGCGGTAGAAATCTTTGGAAATCGTTGGAATCAGGTATCTTGGGTCCAATAACGAAGAATACCACCACAGTAAAGTTTGGGAAGGTGTCCTTTGTGAAGAAAACGTGCCCTCAATAACGTTGATTTGTGTTAGCTACTACAAGCTAAGGTGAGGGCTCCCATTCTCGTAGGCAGCCTGATGGGCCAGAAGCAGTTTCCAGCCAATCTCTATGACAATTGGGTGGGAAACGTCCATAGATGCAAAACACCCTCGAAGGAACCCCATACTCGCAAGGGAGTCACAACTTTTCGAATCTGCAAATCAAGTTTGATGTCCAGTGCCAGAAATATTGCTACGAGTTCACTCATAAACGTCGAAGGAACAGCTGCAAGCCGGTAGCTACGTTCAATCCGAAAGATTGGGACATAGACTCCTACCCCACCTGAACCTTCCTCAACAGCGAATGAGGCGTCACAGTACACTGAAACAAACTGATGGTGACGACTATGCCTGGAGTCACCGCAGAGTGCACGACTCGCAATGCCACACCAGAGAAATGGTGGGGGCGAAGCAATAAGAGGGGCAAGGAAGACGAGCCAGATGCATCTCCACAAGTAGGGTGGCTCCGATTGCAGGGGAACCTAGTAAACTCCGAGCACGTTGCGAGAGTGACATGTAGTCACGGATGATCATTGCTAACTGATCGGTGGTGCCTCTCACCAAGGCCCGAAGACACATTTGAGTGAGCAACAGTTTGGCTCTGATTTCTACGGGGACATCCCCCGACTCTACCAACAGTGCAAGGTCAGGGGCAGATAGCAAGCAGCCTGTTACCATCTTCAAGTAACTGTTCAGCGACACCTGGATATCCTTCAAAGCCCGAATGGAGGTGAGCAGCAGCGGAATGTGAAAGTCGGTGCAGGCTCAAATATACGCTTTGTATAATCCATTTACATTGGCTCTCTTCGCAACCGACTTATTGCCTGCAACTGAATTCAGGATATTGAGGCGAGTAGAAATTGAACTCTTGACAACATTAGCATCATGCACCCAGTCAAGGCGCAGATCCAACCAGAACCTGAGATTCTTATCCTTAGCTACGACGGAGATGCTGTCCACCAGGATAGACCCCGTAGCCTTGATGCCACAGAGAAAATCATCAGCTCGGTTTTACTACTAGAGAGGGCCAATCCATGGGCAGCCAGCAAACAAGAACCGGTGGCAATAGCATTTTCAAGAGTGGAAAGGAGTGCCGGCAGATCACACCCAGTAAGCCTGCTTCGCAACATCGCCTGCATGGGCAACCACATTGACTGACGCATTCAGGGCAACAAGTACCGCATTGATAGCTAGCTATAGCAAATAAGGCGGGGCTGAGGCAGCTTCCTTGAGGAAACCCCCTATGCGTGGCCAGCACCCCGGACCAGAGCCATTAACTCTTGTTGTAAATTGCCGTTGACCAAACAAAAAGATCTAACTCCGACATCCTAAGCTTAGTCGTGACATAGAATGGTCATAGAATGATCGAGCCAGGCAATGTCGACCATGTCGTAAGCTGCCTTTATGTCGAAAAAGACAGCCACAGCGTAGCAGTCATTAGCCCAGGCTTCTCTAATGCCTGACTCCAGGTACAGCATGGCATCCTGAGCACCTCTGTGCTTTCGAAAACTGTACTGGGCTCCAAAAAGACCACCAGAGTCTACAACCTGGTCCAGTAGTCTGCTGATGAGCATCCTTTTGTACACTTTCCGAAGGCAGAAGAGAAGGGCAATTGGCCTGTAGCTAGCCGACGATCTCTACTTTCCCCTTACCCAGCATAGGAGAGAGCACAGAGAAAAGCTAGGACTGGGGAACAGGAGCCCCATCATACAACCTTTGAAAATACTCAAGCAAGTCCATTTATCCACTCAAGTCTAAGTTTCTCAGCCGATGTTACACAATCAATTCCCAGAGGGCTTCCGAGGCGGCAGGCTTATAAAGCTGCCATGAGTCAAGCAGGGTGATAGGTAGCTGAGCAGCACTTAAGTCCTCAGAGGACACAACGGGGGATAAAGACGGACCCTTGTGGGCGCCATACACAAAAGAGAAGTTTGCGTTGAAAGCATATTCAAGGCTGGATCCACGAAGAACGTCTCCATTCCCGTCAAATGCCCAGGTTACAGCCAGTCTAGAGTCCTGTGACCAGACCAAGACCCAGACTTCGGAGGGAGAAATGCCGTCTGATACACGATCGTACAAACGGCAGCTGAAACTGGCCTTTTCCTTCCTTAAGATGAAGCACGTTTCAATCGCAACACCAACAAATTCGAACCACCTGAAGTCACAGCGGCTTCGAACAAAGCGCTGCCAAGCTTTGCGCCTTTCACAGACAGCATTCCTGGAGGCTCTAGTCCACCACAGAGGGTCAATACGTCTACCACTGGGATTGACACGCCTACATTGACCTGCAGGCTTCGGAATCCACTTGCTGAGCCACTGGGCTAGTGAACCGCCATCTGACAACAATTATACTCTTACAATTACCCTCTAATAATTAAGCTCCAACAACAATAACTCATCTACTTGGCGGCGAGATACTAGCGTGTGTCTAGAACCTTGGTTGCTGGTTGGATACCGTTCAGTGAGTTTTATATCTTAATCCATAAAACGGTAGTTGCCACTCTTTTGCCAGCGTTGGCCCAAATATGCTTTAAACAATGCTTTAACAATGTTAAAAACAACAACTATCTTTTCCGGCAGAAAAAGAAAAAAAAATTATCGGAATAAACAATGCAGAAGCAATGGTGTAACAATCATGCTGCAAACAACAATGTCTTTACAAACATGCATTGTACTTGGTTTCATGAAGTCTCACGTAATTGGGCATGAGTGAAAAAGACGAAAAAATGCGCAGTCGGATTCAGTGCAGAAAAAGAAAAAAACAGGCCACATGACGTGAAAGACACCGTCTGCTCCCGGGTAACGGAAATGAATGAAGGATGGTGGAATGAATCACAGGATACATGGATTCAGTGAACGAAGCAACCTTAGCGAAATTACCCATCTTCAAGAACCTACATTATTTAAATTACACATTTCACTGTTATGTGGCAGCTGTACTCCTACATTTGTCCGTCTTCATATAGGTTGTACAAAAATGTCTTCTCCATCTGGCATTGTACTTGGTTTCATGATGTCACGTAATCGGGTTTGAGTGAAAAACCCCAAAATATCTGTCTGATCCCAGGTTACAGGGCTTTCAAAGACACAAAAACTGCGCAGTCGAATTCAGTACGAAAAAAAAAGCCCACAGGACATGAAAGACACCGTCTGCTCCCGGGTAACGGAAATGAATGAAGGATGGTGAAATGAGTCACAGGATACATGGATTGAGTGAGCGAAGCAACCTTAGGGCAATTACCCCTCTGTGCATTATTTAAATTACACATTTCACTTATGGGGCAGCTGTACTCCTACATTTGGCCGCCTTCATGTACGCTGTGCACAAATGTCTTCTCCATCTGGCATTGTACTTGGTTTCATGAAGTCACGTAATCGGGCTTGAGTGAAAAACACACAAAAATATCTGTCTGCTCCCGGGTTACAAGGCTTACAAAGACACATAAATACGCAGTCGAATTCAGTGCGAAAAAAAACAAATCAGGTACAGGACGTGGAAGACACCGTCTGATCCCGGGTAACGGAAATGAATGAAGGATGGTGAAATGAATCACAAGATACATGGATTGAGTGAGCGAAGCAACCTTACCGCAATAACCTTACCGCAATTACCCATCTTCAAGAACCGGAATTATTTAAATTGCATATTTCACTGTTATGGGGCAGTTTTACTCCTACAGTTGCCCGTCTTCATGACGGGCTTTACAGCTAGTTATGTCAGGGACGTGCACAGGCCCCCGAGAGGGCAGGGTGGCAAACTTACTTTTTTCTGGGGACTTTTTTTTTTTTTGTGTGTTAACCTCTTTTTACCCGATTTTAACCATTTCTGTGCCTCTTTGCATCACTTTCGTAGCAGTTATTGTCTTTTTTAGGCTCTTTTACACCACCGCTCCCATAAAAAGGGCACTTTTTTCAGAAAAAAAGGGGTACTTTGCCATGAGGGCAGGGGCTCGGGGGGGGGCGCCCCCCCCCCCGGTGTGCACGTCCCTGGGTTATGTGATATTTGAAAAGTGAAATATTATGTAATATGTGATCAGCTAGTATTATAGCATGTGATTGCTAAGGTACGTGAATACACCATGGCAACTAAACTACGGAAGTTGCAACAGAAATAGACTGGGAGTCTATCAATGCCAGGAAAATTTGAAACACAATGCAGATCGAGCACAGGGTCCAGTCAAGTAGGAAAAAAGTAAATTTTTTTAAAGAAATACGTCTTAGTAATGTCCCAAGTTTTATGGATACGCTAAATATATGCTAGTGTGATGCCACAAAGTAGACGATCGGTCAGTTAGATGAGATAAATAGTGCCTCCAGCATCATTGCGTGATTGAAATTAACCTCGGAAGGGGCAACTGAAGGGGGATGCATAATTGACTGAGCGAAGCGAAAAAAAATCAGAGGATTAAACAAACTTAAGCATGGGCATACAATAAACCAAACCGTGTCAATTTGGCTGATGCAAAGGCTAACTGGGCAATGGCAAATGTGAAAATTATGAATGAGAAAATTTATAGACATATAATTCCTCCAGACAAAAAAAAGCAGAGGTGACGATTAGACCGTGGGATTCTTTGTATTCACAGGCCTATGAAAGTTGTGATATACACCCAAAACTAAAACTGGTATAAGCGAAGCTGCCAAGTTTCCAAAAGGGCCGGCTTTTGAAAGCAGTGATAACATTCAACCAGGGAAAGGCCACCAAGCTTAATCCTATTAGCCAAGTTAACCGCACCGAATAACACGTTAGACGTTAAATGAAAACTTGAAGATTGCTCATTTTACAGGTATAGGACTGGAGAAGTGCCCTTTTCCATAAGGCCTCTTCTAATTGGTCAAGTGGTTCAGGGTTTATGGACATCTAAACGACCAAATTGATTGTTTTACATTGTTTTAAACATTGTTATTGCACAACAATGCCAAACTGGACATTGAATAAATAAATGCGTTTGCAAGGTGCTATTGCAATACTGATAAGAAATACTGATCGTATAAAAAAAGGTGACTGCTGTGCTCAAAATGTAACGAAAACCAAAAATAAATAAATAAATAAATGAACCAGAAAACTAGGTTGGTGTTTCCATCTCAAAATTCCGAAGAACAACAAATGGATTTCATAAATTTGGACCGAATATATCTGATATCTACCTAAAACAAGACTTGTTATGGATTCCTACAGCTTTTCGGCTGTTGAAGTCGTGATATCAACCGCCAAGTTGTTTCGCCAAGCTAATCCCACCGACTAGGAGTTCAAACGTTAAATGAAATAATTGAAGACTAGCTGACCCCGGCGTAACGCCGTTCGAGGAAACAGCCACCCCTCACGCCCTCCAGCGCAACCTGCACCCCCCCCCCTTCCCCACGCTGGAATGCAAAGCCTGCTGTCTTGCTCGCCTCTGGCCGGACGTCATGATGCCTCACCATCATCAGGTCTGACCATAAGCAAAATATATATATTGATTGCGGAGTAAGCAATTGTTCCAATTTTCATATATTTCATTTAACCTTCGAACAATTACTAGGTGGGATTAGCTTGGTGAAAGACCTTGGCATTTGATATTACGACCTCATACGGCCGAAAAACTTGGCGGGAATCTTTAACAAGTCTTATTTTGGGGTAGATTACTAACTACTTCTAACGCCATTTCTTGCATCAAGAAAATAAATTCTTCCACCCGGTGAATAACGCTGGTTAGTATCCCATTTCACAGGTATTGCTCTGAAGATATGCCCTTTTGACAAGGCCTCTTCTAATTGGTCAAGTGGTACAGGGGTTAGACCTCCAAACGGCCAAATTGATTGTTTTGCATTGTTTTAAATATGGTTGTTATGCAACAATGCCAAACTGTACATTAAATAAATCCGTGCGTTTGTAAGGAGATACTCAGTACTAATCTAGACACGCGCTAGTGTGTCGCGCCAAGTTAGGCAACAAGCATCACATACATCACATCAATTCAATTGCCGAGGTTGTAAACCATTGTAGCGTGACACCGTAGCGTCAGGGTCTTATATCCTGAAGCATAGTCGGGCACATTTCAGGTATTTGGGGAAAAGTAATAATGCGGTACAAAAGCTTAAATTGTGTTGAAATCGAAAGCAATGACCCACCTGACAAAAATTAACTCGTGTAGGCATACCAGCTAAGCTGCTTTCAATTCAAAATTTGACCCTCAATAACGTTGAAAGTGTGTTACTGCTAGTTACTACCTAGATAGCTAGTTCGCTCATCCCCATATTAAATCCCATAGGGTGATTATTCATCGATACCGAGATAACGGGAAGGCTTCCAGCTATGAAATTGGACGAATGGGTGTAGTAAAATACGAACTGTGGACCGTTTAAGGTTTGTTGCATGCGGGCGTAACGGGGATGGCGTGAGAGGGCGCGTAAGTACGAAAATATCGTTATAACCATTGTTAGTATTGTCGGCATCGTCTCTCTTTGGACGGCCAAAGTTCAGACGATGAGAACGTGTATACTGACGTGCGTGCCAAGACACACACTAGTGTATCATGATAAATCCTAAACAATGTTGCAAAGAGTATTAACGTCCAATTCACGAAAAATAAATGAACTGTAACAAAGAGAAATAAACAAAGCCAAAAACTGGTAAAGAGGCCACCAAATTGAGAGTGGTTTGGCACTTCAAAGGAGTGATAGCAACACATCAAAACTTAATAAACAAACCAAACCAACAACCTATAAATTAAAAACAACAAATTAAAACTAAACCAAACACCTATAAAGAGGTGACTAAGTTGAGAATGGTTCGGCCAATAGGCAAAGATAGTAGCAAATTGCTGAAAACCAATTTCTTGTTGACGTGGCACTTTATTACTCATCTGCACGGTAGTGGAGTTGAGTCAATGCACAATTAAAAAATAAAGGAGTGATATCATATCAAAAATCAAAACTGGTAAAAGGTGCCGCCAAGTTCCGAATGGTTCGGCCCTTCAAAGGAGTGATATCAACACACCAAAACATTTGCCAACTTAATCGCACCGAATAATACTTTGGGCGTTAAAGCAAAACTTGAACATTGCTACCGAAAGTAGCAATGTTCTAGTTTTCATTTAACCTTCGAACTATTAAGCGGTGCGATTATCTTAGCGAATGTTTTGGTGTGTTGATATTACTCCTTTGTAGGGTCGAACCATTCGGAACTTGGCGGCCCTTTTACCAGTTTTGATTTTTGAAATGATATAAGAAATACAAATCATATGAAAAATGTGACAGCTGTCCTCAAAATGTAACGAAAGCCAAAAAAAAAAAATAATAATAATAAATGGACCAGAAAACTAGTTTAGTGTTTCCATCTCATAATTGCTACGAAAAATGTTAATGGATTTCATCAATTTGGACCAAAAAGTTCTGATATCCACCCCAAAACAAAACTTGTTAAGGATTCCCGAAAAGCTTGGCGGGAATCCTTAACAAGTTTTGTTTTGGGGTAAATCAAGATACACGCTAGTGTGTCGCCCGCCAAGATAAAATGATAACATCCAAATAATATGTATATATGAGCATGGCGTCCAGTAGACACGTTGTGTCTTTACAACAAAGGTAGGTTGGTTGTTTTCAGCCATCTGAGGATAAATAACTATGCGACAGAAAAGGTTGAAACTTGTTTGATCTGGAGATTTTGGTCGTCTGACAACATAAAAGTCACTGTTAGTGACACAGCTTAATGTTTTCTAGTTGAAAAAAAGACGTGAATAACGTTGATATTTGCCTTATTACTAACTACCACTAACTACTGGTAATGTTTTTTTTGTATCACGAAAATAAATTCTTCCATGCGGTGAATAAAGCTAGTTCTTGCTCATTTTATAGGTATTGCTCTGTAGATGTGCCCTTTTCATATGGACCTTTCTAATTGGTCAAGAGGTTAATGGGTTATAACTCCAAATGGCCAAATTGATTGTTTCACATTGTTTCAAACATTGTTATTATTAAGGCTGCACCGAGCACATTTTTTACTGCCGAGCCGGTACCGAGCCGAGCGCTCAAAAAATGCCTGGTACACCGTGAATAACCGAGCCGATCAATGATGCCGAGCAGAACCGAGCACCTTTATTAATCACAGGGTGCTGCCAGGAGTATCAGCGTTTTTTTTTCATTTTCTCACATTCCGAATTTTCATTTTTGTATCACTATTTCTCTGTTTTCATACACTTACCAGTTTCACAATTCTTCAATACATTTTTTTTTTCTTTTCCAGAAACCATTATAATTTCTCTGTAATTTCACTAAAGAGAGCGAAACATAATTCAAAACAATCAATTTTTTTTCGTGTTCTAACAACAGACATGCCTACGTCATTCCGGGGCCAAAATGAAGACGGATGATTGTTTTTTTACTTCAATAGTGCGTTTTGCCTTATTTTTTCACAGAACACTTGTGTTTTTTACATTTCCCGTTTTATTTTACCACTGGCAAATTTTCACATTATTCACACCAGCAGCACCAGCATCCCTGTAACCAGCACTCGCTAAATGCCAAGCAGGCTTCTAGGTAGAACAATTCTTTTCACTAAAATAGCCTGGCTAGCAGCAACCATATGCAACTATTAGATTCGCACACTGTTATAATTGATAAATAATAGATAGATAATAATTATAATAATCTGTATTTAATGTTCAGTTTGGTATTGTTGCATAATAACTTATTATGCAACAATACCAAACTGAACATTAAGTAAATCTGTGCGTTTGCGAGGAGATACTTCACTACTAATAATAAATCCTAATTATTTTAAAAAAAGATTACTGCTTTCCTCAAACTCTAAGGAAAGTCAGACAAAAAAAAAGTTCCAGAAAACTAAATTGGTGTTTCCATCTCATAATTGCTAAGAAAAAAAATGGATTTCATCAATTTGGACCAAAAAATATCTAAAAAAAATTGTTAAGGACTCCCGCCAAGCTTTTCGGCCGTGTGAAGTCGTGATATCAAACGCCAAGCTCTTTCGCCAAGCTAAAACTAATACTTCAAACGTTAAATGAAATAACTGAAAATTGCTCAGTAAGCAATTTTCATATATTTAATTTAACCTTCGAACTATTACTCGGTGGGATTAGCTTGGCGAAAGAGCTCGTCGTTTGATATCACGACGTCACACGGCCGAAAAGCTTGGCAGGAATCCTTAAGTTTTGTTTTGGGGTAGATCTAGACATACGCTAGTGTGTCGCTGCCAAGTAACAGTAGATCATCCCATTGTAGACATTCGATTGTTAAAATATTGATTGTTAATGATAAAAGGGCGGCTCACTAGCAGACGTGTGTCTGTTAACTGTAAGCAACTGAAAGCATATTCAGACGTAGACTGAAAGATAAATGTTTGTTTCCAACAAACCGTAATCGATAAAGATACAAATCTGTGCCTTTGCAAGGAGCTACTGCAGTACTAATAATAAATACTAATCATTTGAAAAAAGGTCACTGCTGTCCTAAAAATGTAACGAAAGCCAACAATAAAAAAAAAAACTACGAATGGACCAGAAAACCAGATTGTGTTTCCATCTAAAAATTGTTTTAAAAAAATGGATTTCATCAATTTGGACCAAAAAGATGTGATATCTATCCCAAAACAAAACTTGTTAAGGATTCCCAACAAGCTTTTTGGCCGTGTGAAATTGTTATATCAAACGCCAAGCTTTTCGGCCGTGTGAAGTCGTGATATCAAACGCCAAGCTCTTTCGCCAAGCTAATCCCACCGAATAATAGTTCAAAGGTTAAATAAAATATATGAAAATTGATTACTGCACAAAATCATGAGTACATGAAAAGTTCCGTAGGAACGATGAGTAACAGACTTGTATTAGGGGGTGTCCTAGCGTTTGACCGAGCACAGAGACTCGCCTCTACCACCCTTGGAACTAAAGCATAAAAACTTTCAAACTGTAAAACTAGATGGCGCTACGTAATGTGTCCTTTTTAAAACTTCAGTATCATTTACAGCTTGTTTGTGGGCTCTCATTGTGTTTATAAATTCTTACCTAAAGTATTCTTTGGAATTCTCAAACGAACAAAATTAATGAAGCTGTATTTTAAACTCTTTTCGATATTATTTTTAACCAATCACGAAGCAGTTTGGTTACGAGGTATGCCATGATTGTGTTTTGTTATGTGCCACTCGTGCTTCAACTGAAAAAGTGAATTCTTCCAAGTCAACTGCCAGAATGGGACAGATAATGAAATTCAACTTTATAAACAACAAGAAAATAGTATGATAATATGGCAGAAAACGTTTCTCACTTAGTGCTATTATTTTGTTGGTGGTCCGTGTTCGTACTGGAGAAAGGGCCTAAAGAGTAAAATTTGTGGTAAGGCATATCTACGATTATTTGTTGCACATTTTGAGTCGAAAGCCAGGAAGTTGATTATATCTTAAGTGTGACACGTCGTATTATGATTTGTGATATTTTCTGCTGCATTTTCTACATTCTAAGACAAAACAGTGAGAAACTGTTTAAATGTGGAAACCGTAGTAAAGCCTTTTAACTGAAGCTCATGTTTAGTTGCGTTTGGGGGCAAGAAGTGTCTTAATGTTTTTGTGACGAGAAGCCTATTAAATACATAGTATGCGGTACTGCAATTTCTGATGAATGAATCTTGTTGCAACGTAAATGAATTTTTTCTACCAATCGTTCCTCAATTCAAGTTTGTAGTACGCAATTTTCTTATTTAACGTGAATACGAGACGTTGTGTATTCGAATACAAAACGGTGAGAAAACATGGAAATACAACCTTAGTGGTGCTACATTCCATACATAATTAAAAGAAACTAGCGGAGTCGCTCGCTTCGCGCGCTCATTCTGCCGCGTCTCGCTGCGGTCGAAGAGATTTCTTGTTGCAACTCATATGGTGCTGACAGACACTTTCAGCAAAATTATCAAACAAATGTTCAAAAAAGTGATACGAATAATGTGCGTGTTTTTCTTAGTGCGCAGTTCATAATAGAAATGACAAACAAAACAAAAAATGGTCAAATAAGTTCAATGTTTCACGTGTTTTCTTTTATCCAGCTTAGAAAGTCGGTCATTTCCACTACTGAATAAATATTTATCCTTCAATTTACTAAAAGTGTTTAAAAAAAAGTACTGTTTCTGATGACAAACGCTGATTTTCGTTCGCTTTGCTCACTCAATCAGCGCAACCGCAGAAGCATGACCACCAACACAGCCTACCACCATGAACCACACATCAACAGAACAAGCCACGGTTTTTAGTTTAAACAAAACTAAAAATGGTCAAATAATGTCATTCCAGAGTTGTAATGTCAGCATTTTGTATGTATACCTGTTAAACTTTTGGGCTGGGGCCAATAACCTTTTATCCAACGTAGAAAGTAAGTCATTTTCACTATGAATAAATATTTAGCCTATATTACTTCCAAAATGTATTTAGAAAAAATCACTGTTTCTGATAACGAACGCTGATTTCGTTCGCTTCGCTCACGCAATCAGCGCAAACATTTCCTCAGAATCGTGACTTGAATCAATGTAACCACTGAGAACTACTCAAAAATTTTTGTAGCACTTATATTAAGAATTTCTTCTTTACGTCCTGCTCAGTACAGATGTTTCCATCGGCTTCTTATCACTTATCTTACTGAGAACCCCTCACTTGGCGAAACAACTGCAGAACGTCAAGGTTAGTGACAACGCCACGGTTTAAATGCAAGTTAGGTCTTCACAAAACAGTAATTCGTATCCAAACCAGCTCGTGTCTTAGCTTGAATAAGGAAGGAACCGGCATATGACTTTACGTAAACACTAATGCTCGAATATTGCTCTTTGAAATGATGCAGATGCACACGTAAAAATATTCTTGGCACCCTTTACTGGTATCAACACATTTTCTGCACGTAATTTAGTATTTAGCCTTTAATTTTTTTTTCTGTCTTTGTGTTACTGCTAAACGATTATTCTCTTGTTCTGGATTTGTCAGTTCATAGAACTTTAATTAACAACTCCAAGTTTAAATCGGGTAATAAAGTAATACTACGAAAAGCTAAGCGTCTTTACTGATTGTTTACTAAGAACAAAAATTTATTGACTCGCTCCTCGTTGGTACGTTGACGCCAGACCATTGTTGATGGACGTTCTGAACGGCTTCGAGTCCACGAAAAAAATTTGGGCAACAATCATGACGTCATGTATTGTTGAGGCATTGTTGGGTGATTGTTGCTGATTGTTGCAAATGGTCATTTTTCGTTAATTTCGGTCATTTAGGACCCAGCTCAGACTTTGAAAATACGCCTACACAAAGAATGGATTAATTTCATTTCTTTTGACAAACTTCTCACATTTGTGGCCTTCTAATTTCAGAGGAGAAGACGAACAACCCCAACGAAGCACTCACCCAACCAACCAACCAAGCATAAATTGCATCTTTTTAACGAGGAGAGACTAGCGGAGTCGCTCGCTTCGCTCGCTCATTCCACTGCGTCTCGCTGCGCTCGAGGAGATTTCTTGTTGCAATACTTATGCAAAAACGGATAATTCCACACCAAAAACAAACAATCAAATGACCAAGCAAATAATCAGAAGTACACGTTTTTCGTACGGTTTCAATTCGTAAACAAACGGTTACTGTGCCTACTCTTTTTCTTTTCTCAAGATTCAACAGATTCATTTTCACTGCTAAATAAATATTTAGCCTACTACTTAATAGCTGTATTTAGTATAAAAGGCTGTCGCTTCGCTCTCTCAATCAGCGCACACATTTTATCAGAAACGTAACACCGAAACATCTCTTGTAATTTGTGTTAGTACTACTCTTTACATAGCTTTTCTTGTTTCACTTATTTTAAGAATTTTTTCTTTATCTCCTGCTCAGTTAAGATTTTTTCGTTGGTTTCTTATCACTTCACTTTCTAATGACCCCTCACTTGGCGAAACAGCTGCAGAAATCAAGTGAAAACGCCACGGTTCCAATGATCTTTTATTCATCGTAGAAAGTCGTTCGTTCGCACTATTGAATAAATATTTAGCCTACTACTGTTTCTGATGACAAATGCTGATTTTCGTTCGCTTCGCTCAAACAATCAGCGCAAACATTTCCTCAGAAACGTGACTGAATCCATGGAACAACCCAGAACCACACATCACTTGTAATTTGTGTTAGTACTACACTCTACATGGGTTTTCTTGTTTCATTTATTGGAAGAATTTTTCTTTACGTCCTGCTCAGTGCAGATTTTTCCATAAGCGTCTTATCACTTTCTGATGATCCCTCACTTGGTGAAACAGCAGCAGAGCGCTGCATCTCGCTTCGCTCGAAGATATTTCTGGTTGCAACACTTATGCGAAGACAAAAAATTCCACACCAAAAACAAACAGTCAAATGATCAAGCAAATGATCAGTGTAGTACGTGTTTTTTGGAAGGTTTCAGTTCCTAAACAAACGGTAACTGCACCTAGTCTTTCTTTTCTGTTAGCACTTTTGTGCTGGGGCCAATGACGTTTTATCCAACGTAGAAAGTCAGTCATTTTCACTACTGAATAAATATTTAACCTACTACTTACTAAATGCATTTAGGAAAAATGGGCGTTTCCGATAACAAACTATTTTCGTTCTCCTCGATCAGCGCAATGCCCTGGGGCCAATGACCTTTTATCCATCGTACTCAATAAATACTAAGCCTACTACTTACTAATTGTATTTAGGAAAAATTGCTGTTTCTGATGATTAACGCTGATTATCGTTCGCTTCGCTCAATTAATCAGCGCACACATTTCCTTAGAAACGTGACTGAATCAATTTGTGTTACTACTACACTTTACATGGGTTTTCTTGTTTCGCTTAATTTAAGAATTTTTTTCTTTACGTCCTGCTTAGTGAAGATTTTTTCATTGGTTCCTTACCATTTCTTTTTCTGATGACCCCGATCACTTGGCGAAACAGCTACAGGAATCAAGTGAAAACGCCGCGGCTTGAATGTAGATTAGGCCTACACAAGGACACAAGACAAGTAAGTCTTATCCAAAGTTGCTTGTGTTTTAGCACAAACACTGACTGATGGCCTTCGTAAAAACTAATTCTCGAATATTGTTGTTTGAAACGTAAAAGTATTCCTGGCACCCTTTTCTGGTGTCAATATATTTCCTATGCGCAATTTAGTATTAAGCATTTATTTATTTATTTACAGGGCCTGTCCTAGATTTGTCGGTTATTATAGAATCGATGAATGACTCCAATTTTAAAACGGGTAATAAAACAATACTGCACAAAGCTACGCGTGTTTACTGATTGTTACTAAGAACAAGTTATTTAGGAAAAACTGCTGTTTCCGATGACAAACTATTTTCGTTTTGCTCGATCAGCGCAATGCCCTAGTGCCAAAGACCTTTTATCCAACGTACTCAATAAATATTTAGCCTACTACTTACTAACTGTAGTTAGGAAAAAATGACGAGGTAAAAATGATGTTTCGCTTCGCTCACTCAATCAGCGCAAACATTTCCTCAAAAACGTGACTGAATCAATACAACCACCAAGAACCACACATCACTTGTAATTTGTGTCACTACTACACTTACATGGGTTTTCTTGTTTCACTTATTTTAAGAATTTTTTCCTTTACGTCCTGCTCAGTGAAGATTTTTCCATCGGTTCCTTATCACTTCATTGATGACCCCTCACTTGGCGAAACATCTGCAGACATCAAGTGAAAACGCCACGGTTCCAATGACCTTTGATCCAACGTAGAAAGTCGTTCATTTGCACTACTGAATAAATATTTAGCCTACTACTGTTTCTGATGACATACGCTGATTTTCGTTCGCTTCGCTCACTCAGTCAGCGCAAACATTTCCTCAGAAGCGTGACTGAATCAATCTAACCACCAAGAACCACACATCACTTTTCTTGTTTCATTTATTTTAAGAATTTTACTTTACGTTCTGCTCAGTACAGATTTTTTCATTTGCTTTCTTTTGACAAACTTCTCATATTTGTAGCCATCTACTTTCAGAGGAGAAGATGATCATCCCCAACCAACCAACCAACCAAGCACAAACTTTATATTTTTTAAGGAGGAGAGACTAGCGGAGTCGCTCGCTCATTCCACCGCGTCTCGCTGCGCTCGAGGAGATTTCTTGTTGCAACTCATATGGTGCTGACAGACAATCTCAGCAAAAATTAACAAACACCTGTTCAAGGAAGTAATCCGACTAATGTACGCGTTTTTCTTAGTGCACTGTTCATAATACAAATGATAAACAAAACTAAAAATGGTCAAATAAGTTCAATGTATCAGTAGTGTTTCACATGTTTTCTTTTATCCAACGTAGAAAGTCGGTCATTTCCACTACTGAATAAATATTTATTCTACAACTTACTAAAAGTGTTTAAGAAAAAGTGATGTTTCTAATGACAAACGCTGATTTTCGTACGCTTTGCTCACTCAATCAGCGCAACCTCAGAAACATGACCACCACCACAGCCGACCAGCATGAACCACACATCAACAGAACACGCCACGGTTTTTAGTTTAAACAAAACTAAAAATGGTCAAATAATGTCATTCCAGAGTTGTAATATCATCATTCTGTATCTATACCATGTTAAATTTTTGGGCTGGAGCCAAAGACCTTTTATCCAACACAGAAAGTTGATCATTTTCACTACAAATAAATATTTAGCCTATATTTCTTACTAAATGTATTTAGGAAAAAGTGCTATTTCCGATGACGAACGCTGATTTCGTTCGCTTCGCTCACTCAGTCAGCGCAAACATTACCTCAGAATCGTGATTGGAATCAATATAGCCACTAAGAACCACACATCTCTTGAAATTTTGGGTAGCACTACGCTTTACATGATTTTTCTTGTTTCACTTATTTAAACAATTTTTTTACATCCTGCTCAGTACCGCTTTCTCCATCTGCTTCTTATCACTTCTTCTTCTGATGATCCCTCACTTGGCGAAACAACTGCAAAACGTCAAATGACAAAGCCACGGTTTGAATGCAAGTTAGGCCTACACAAGACAACGACTCGTATCCAAACCTGTCCGTGTTGTAGCCCAAATCCCTCACTTGGCAAAACAACTGCAAAACGTCAAGTGAAAACGCCACGGTTTGAATGTAAGTTATGCCTACACAACACACTAACTCGTAGCCAAATAATAAAAGCTTTTTATGTTTTAGCACAAATAAGGAGGGCACACGTAACAATATTCTTGGCACCTTTTCTGGTGTCAATATACTTTCTACACGTAATTTAGTATTTAGCATTTAATCTTTTTCTGTCTTTGTGTTACGGCTAAACGATTATTCTCTTGCCCTGGATTTGTCCGTATATAGACTCGATGAGATGAATGACTCCATTTTTAAAATATAATATGTTAGGCAAAGCTGCGCGTGTTTACTGATTATTACTGAGAACAACTTATTGACTCGTTCCACGTTCGTCGGTTGCCATAGTCCATTGTTGATGGATGTTCTGAACGGCTTCGAGTCCACGAAAAAAATTTGGCAACAATCATGACGTCATGTATTGTTGAGGCATTGTTGGGTGATTGTTGCTGATTATTGCAAATGGTCATTTTTCGTTCGGTCATTTAGGACCCAGCTCGGACTTTGAAAATGCGCCTACACAAAGAATGGGTTAATTTGCTTTCTTTTGACAAACTTGTCATATTTGTAGCCTTCTACTTCCAGAGGAGGAGACGAACTACCCCAAGCACTCAACCAACCAACCAAGCAAGCAACCAACCAACCAAGCATAAATTGAATCTTTTTAACGAGGAGAGACTAGCGGAGTCGCTCGCTCATTCCGCCGCGTCTCGCTGCGCTCGAGGAGATTTCTTGTTGCAATACTATGCGAAGACGGACAATTCCACACCAAAACCAAACAGTCAAATTATGAAGCAAACGATCAGTGAAGTACGCGTTTATTGGAAGGTTTCAATTCGTAAACAAACGGTTACTGCGCCTACGCTTTCTTTTCTCTTTGTTTATACTCATTCGCCACATTTAATAAGATTCACCAGATTCATTTACTCTACTGAATAAATATTTAGCCTAATACTTAATTACTGTACTAAGGGAAAAGTGCTGTTTCTGATGATAAAGGCTGATTATCGTTCGCTTCGCTCACTTAATCAGCGCACACATTTCCTCGGAAACGTGACTGAATCATTGTACAACACCGAAAACCACACATCACATGTAATTTGTGTTAGTACTACACTTTACATGGGCTTTTTTGTTTCACTTTTTTAAGAATTTTTTTCTTTACGTCCTGCTCAGTGAAGATTTTTCCATCGGTTCCTTATCACTTCACTTTCTGATGACCCCTCACTTGGTGAAACAGCTGCAGAAATCAAGTGAAAACGCCACGGTTCCAATGATCTTTTATCCAACGTAGAAAGTCGTTCACTTGCACTACTGAATAAATATTTAGCTTATTACTGTTTCTGATAACAAACGCTGATTTTCATTCGCTTCGCTCACTCAATCATCGCAAACATTTCCTCAGGAACGCGACTGAATAATGTAACCACCAAGAACCACACATCTGCAGCTGCAGAAATGAAGTGAAAACGCCACGCTTTGAATGTAAATTAGGCCTACACAAGGACACAAGACACAACTCTTAACCAAAGCTGATGGTGTTTTACACAAATAAGAAGGGGACAGGCTGATGGCCTTACGTAAAAACTAATGCTCGATTGAAATGATACAAACGCAGACATAAAAGTATTCCTGGCACCCTTTTCTGGTGTCAATATATTTTCTATACGTAATTTAGTATTTAGCATTTATTCTTTTTCTGTCTTTGTGTTGCTGCTAAATTATTCTCTTGTCCTAGATTTGTCAGTTATTATAGAATCGATGAATGACTCCAATTTTAAAACGGGTAATAAAATACTGCGAAAAGCTACGCGTGTTTATTGATTGTTACTGAGAACAACAATTTATTGACTCGCTCCTCGTTGGTCCGTTGCCGCCAGACTATTGTTGATGGACGTTCCAGATCATTTCGAAAAAGATTTGGCAACAATCATGACATCATGTATTGTTGAGGCATTGTTGGGTGATTGTTGCTGATTGTTGCAAATGGTCATTTTTCGTTAATTACGGTCATTTAGGACCCAGCTCGGACTTTAAAAATACGCCTACACAACGAACGGGTTAATTTGTTTTCTTTTGACAAACTTCTCAAATTTGTAGCCTTCTACTTTCAGAGGAGAAGATGATCATCCCCAACCAACCAAGTACCCAACCAAGCACCCAACGAACCAACCAAGCATAAACCGCATCTTTTTAATGAGGAGGGACTAGCGGAGTCGCGTCTCGCTGCGCTCGAGGAGAATTCTTTGTGAAACTCGTGTGGTGCTGACAAACACTCCTAGCAAAAATAATGAAACAAATGTTCAAGGAAGTGATCCGAATAATGTGCGCGTTTTTCTTATTGCATCAGTTCATAATACAAGTGGTAAACAAAAATGGTCATACAAGATCATTCCAGAGTTGTAATGTTAGCATTCTGTATCTAGGTATATCTAGCCTATGTTACTTACTAAATGTATTTAGAAAAAAGTGCTTTTTCCGAGACGAACGCTGATTTCGTTCGCTTCGCTCACTCAATCAGCGCAACCTCAGAAACGTGACCACCACCACAGCTGACCACCATGAATCACACATCCAAAGAACACTCCACGGTTTTTAGTTTAAACAAAACTAAAAATGGTCAAATAATGTCATTCCAGAGTTATAATGTTATAATTGAGTATCTATACCTGTTTAACTTTTGGGCTGGGACCAATGACCTTTTATCCAACGTAGAAAGTCGGTCATTTTCGCTATGAATAAATATTTAGCCTATATTACTTCCAAAATGTATTTAGGAAAAAGTGCTGTTTCCGATGACGAACGCTGCTTTCGTTCGCTTCGCTCACTCAATCAGCGCAAATATTACCTCAGAATCGTGACTGGAATCAATGTAACCACTAAGAATCACACATCACTTGAAATTGTTGGTAGCACTACGCTTTACATGGGGTTTCTTGTTTCAGTTATTTTAAGAATTTTTTTCTTTACGTCCTGCTCAGTACAGCTTTATCCATCGGCTCTCTTTCTGATGACCCCTCACTTAGCGAAACAACTGCAGAACGTCAAGTGACAACGCCACGGTTAGGCCTACACACGACAATAACTCTTATCCAAACCTGCTCGTGTTTTAGCACAAATAAGGAAAGAACCGGCTAACCGACTTTACGGAAACAGTAATGCTCGAATATTGTTGGTTGAAATGATACAGATGCAGACGTAATAATATTCTTGGCACCCTTTACTGGTGTGAATATATTTTCTACACGTAATTTAGTATTTAGCATTTAATTTTTTTCTGTCTTTGTGTTACTGCTAAACAATTATTCTCTTGTCTTGGATTTGTCAGTATACCGACTTTCAATGAATACCTCCAAGTTTAAAACGGGTAACTGCGAAAAGCTACGCGTCTTTACTGATTGTTACTAAGAACAACAATTTAGTGACTCGCTCTTCGTTGGTATGTTGACGCCAGACTATTGTTGATGGACGTTCCAGAAATAAATTGGGCTCATTGGGCGCTTCGCTCGCTCATCCGCCGCGTCTCGGGACAAACACAACCTAAAAAAAAAATTCAAATTTTTTAAGAAAATAGGAAAAGAATTTGTGGTAACGATTGGTCCATTAGAAGAAACCTAAAATACTCTCCATATTTTATTATCCTTTATTTGTGGCAGTTCAAATTCGAAACTACCAAAATCACCTAAAAATGGGGGTTTCCATAAATAACCAAAAAAACTATCCATTTTTAAACAATGTTGGCTGCTTTTCGGTCTGGATTCGGTTAAGAAGCCCCATAATGCACAGTAATTTTCCACTCAAAAATCATATGAAATAAACCCAACATTTTGACAATTACACACCTCAAATGGAAAGAAATTTCTGCAAAGGTTTGATTTCATTACTTTAAAATGCTAAATTATCTATAAGCAAAAATTTAAATGGCTAATTTGACAGGGGCGCCGTCATTGGCGCGAAAAGACACAACAGCGAAACGTCAGCAGAGCGAACGACTTACGAGCGCAACAATACACCGTCAGAAGCGCGAATAGCAACAAGACCGAACCGTCATATGAGCGAAACTTCAACTGGAAACCGACGTAAGAGCGAATTCCCCTTGCAGGCCTCTGTCACAAGCGCGAATCATTAAACACACCTCCGACACAACAGCGAATTGAGTAAACAAATCCCCGACATAAGAGCGAAATACCTTTGCAAGCCACTGTCACAAGAGTGAAATGACATAAGAGCGAAACAAGGAAACGCCTAATTCAACACTAGGAAATGCCTAATCCTAATCAAGCTTGACCTCGACTTGAGGTTTTCTCCACATACCTCTTGCTGACCTGGTGGGGGGCGGGGATCCAGAAGGAAGTCTTGGAGGGACCCGCAGGATTATTTTTCTAGGTTTTCGTGCATTTTCTTCATATCTAACTGTGTTTATTCTCAAAAATTTCGGCAATTTTTCCGTTTTTATTTGCCTTGAAGGGGGCAAATAAGTTTGTCCATTATTTAGTACAAAATTCTTAGTCCACCCATAATGCAGGTTCCCTTTTAACTCGCGAACAAATTAAAAAGAAAAAATTACTGTAATCCCAAATAAACAAATAATTTTCATGATTTTTTTCAATGCGAATCTTATTTCTCTTTCGTGTGTGCATGATCAACAAATCCAAAGAGACTATCAAATAAAAAAAAAGTACAAACTAATGCAACCGATTAAAAAGGTTTTTGGTTTACACCAGGACTTTGAATGAAGACAGATCTTATGACGGAGAGCGTGTGAAGTCTTTTAAGACCCCTAAGCCGAATTTTTTGGTAGCATTCCGTGGCTTAACGTCCAATTTTTTACAATCTAAATATTTAGCGAACAACTTCAGTCTGCAATGCTTTCGGCTGATTTACTGCTTATACACTTTTCTGAATTCCTTCAAGTTTTGTTTGTTATTACCATAATAATAATAAATAGGCAGAAAACTGACTTATGAAGACCAGAAGATTACTCGGCCGAGTGAGAGATGCTGTACATTAGTTTCTTTACGTTCTTATTTCCATCTTACACAGCATTCCCTAAACATGACTACAAAAGGAACAATCCCCAGGAACACCAAAACAAGTGAACGAATTTTACGAGCGCATCTGGGTAGCTCTGCCACCACACGCCAGATTTGTTGGAAACGCTACAATCGAATGAATCCACAACCAATCTTTAGGAGGACATCAGGATAGCTCTGCCACTACTCGCGATATTTCTTTTAATCACTGCAAGCGAACACCGAAGCAACGAATGAATACAACACTGAACTTTACGACCACATCTCGAAAGCTCTGCCACCACACGCGAGATTTGTTGTAAACACTAAAAGAGAATGAAGCCAACACCAAGCTTTCGGAGAGCATCGGGATAGCTCTGCCACTACTCGCGAAATTTGTTGTAAGCACTGCAAGCGAACACCGAAGCAAACGAATAAATGCAGCTATCGCATCTGGGTAGCTCTGCCACTACTCGCGAGATTTGTTGTAAGCAGTACAAGCAAACACCCGAACTCACGAATGAAAACAACACTAATCTTTACGAGTGCATCTGGATAGCTCTGCCACTATGCGCAACATTTGTTGCAAACACTACAAGCGAATGAATCCAACAAAAATCTTTACGAGTGCATCTAGATAGCTTTGCCACTACGCGCGAGTGCTGTAGAAATGGTAAAGGAAGCAACTACACTGTTCAAACATATGAAATTGCAGTAGGCCTAATAGTTTTATATTTTTGTTACCATTTGCTATTAATTTTATCTTCGTCAATTTAAAGGAACTTTCATTGTGGCACATTATGGCAAATGGCTTCGTGCTGATAATTTAGTGCTCGGGGCCACTAGTCATATAGACAGGGCTTACGCCTCACCGCAGCTACTAAAATCCGCATAGCTACCCAACAGAAACCCGAATCAATCCGACAACAGCAGGAATTAGGGCAAGAATTTTATCTTCGAATTTAACGAATGCACCACGGCTCTCTTGTCATGAAATTTCAGTCAAATCAAAACAAAACTGCGAACGCTATCCTGTCCCGAACAGACAAACGCACCCACAGATACAAATACGCGCGCTTAGTTCGCTCCGCTAATAATAAAATTTAAAACAGTCAAGAACTATAATTGTTTGCCATAGTTCATATTTACATGTTCTAATACAGTAAAAACTATAGGAGTTGATACACGTCCGTAGGAATAGGGTGTGCCCGTGCTGCTACTATCGCTTCATATTCTGTATGTTGGCCCTTGTCACAAGGTAGTCTGGAAGACAAACATGGATTTCGTTTCCCGGCTCAAGGACAGTTCATTCGACATCACCAGAATCGTATTTTACCGAAGCAACGCCAAGAGGCGTCAACGTTCCGGTACGTTCGTGAATTGGCTCGAGACAACAGGCAAACACACAATTTTTTTCTCCAGTCTGCCTTGAGTGGAAAAAGCCGTGTTCTTCCCAGCTTCCCGGTCATGGAACGGTCGTGGTTTAATCGTAGTACGAGTATTATTACTATCAATGCACTAACATCATTAAGGACGTATGATGTGCGTTTGTACGTCTACTCCTCTGGAACCAAAGCACCTACAAACACGGGAGTAGAACCAAACGAAATATAATTAAATTGCGCTCAGTATAGGCCTATTTTCATCGCTGTACTTGATATTACGACCCTCAAAAATGCGAAAAACCTTATTTTAAAATCCTGAAAAAATAACGTCAAAGATTTTTTTAAACCCTCATGATGTTTGTTCATGACGTCATAGTTTGTTCATGAAAACCTCCTCGCGCGAAGAGAGATGATCGGGAAAAGGACGCACGCAAAAATAACCTAAAAGGACGACGTGCCAAGGGTGCCAAACATTCATGTTTCTGAAGCACGATGGTGCGTGGATTGAGCGAGCAGAGAGAGCGATTTGCACGTAAAGTAAAGTTTTTTCAATATGTGTCTCGCTTTGCTCTCTCTCAATCTTTCATCTCTCACTTTCATAGGGGATTACTGCTGGAGGAGAAGATGCAGCCGCGCTTATGTGATGGACGAACTGTGAGCAATAATTACAATTAGAAAACAAAAACGAACTCGTTTGGTGTTTAAGGTAAGGTTTAACTGATCCGAAGTCAAAACAGCAAAGGAATAAAAATAAACCTTCCCGTAAGGTTTCGTATACCGCACTGTTCCTGTACTGTTTTGTCCACGTGAAAGCTTACTACTGTATTTACATGTTTTTACAGTTTTTACTTTAGAACACTGTTACTAGGTCGGATTGGTTCATTCTACTTGGCTAAACGACATCGCTGAAAAATCGTGAAAACCATAGTCTTACTGTGCTTAGTACAGACCTACACTATAAGTAATTCAGGGTGATGGACGAACTGTAAGCAATAATTACAATTAGTTTGCGTCGAAATGATTAGCAAATGATTTTGTGATGCTCTTGAAATCAAAGAAATTACTGGAAGCATGGATTGACGCCCAGTTTTCTCGGATGGCCAGACTGTTGGAATGTTTTATGGTTATCATTTGTTTATGCAGTGAAGCCTTACGAAACAAGCGTACTGCACTCTGACCAGTGCTTGATCGTTTTAGACGTGGAATGTCTGTCAGCAGCACAAGAGTTGCAGCATGAAAGCTCCTCGAGCGTAGCTAGACGACGCGGAACAAACGAGCGAAGCGAGCGGCTCCGCTAGTATACTATTATGCATGAAAATATTTATCGATTTAGGTACTCACCCAATTTGTGTTACTGTACTGAAATTGAAGTACAGTCTGTTAAAAAATGCACATTGGCCAAATTACCCTTCCCAGAACTAAGAAACAACGTAGAGCTACATATGTAAGGCACACATAGTGGGCTCAGCCGGGAACGATTTCGAAGGAGGCCGACCAAAGCCAGCTAGGGGATGTGGGGAAACGCCGTAAGCTTTTCCAGTTCTCGGGAATTTATTTAACATTATGACACGCTTGTAAAAACGTGTAACTAAATTTTGTTATAATTTTCCTTAATGTTTTTAATGTTTTTGTTCAAGTCGTTAAATATATTTTAAATTTATGATTGCTCAGTTTCTAACTACATTTGCTCAAGCTTAACATAAAGCAAGAAAACATTGTCAGTTCAAAAAGAGTTAATTTTTCCGTTAGATTTGGTTTCGAGGGGACTGGCCTACTGCCCCCCCCCCACCATCTTTCCCTGCATCAATTGCAGAGAAGAAAAACTTGAAGATAAAACTAAATCACATAAATCAAATTTCAAACTAAAAGTGCAACAAATTTATTCGTACAGCAGTATTAAAAAACGGGTCAAACAAAATTATGTTCCAACGTTGTGTTTTTTTTTACTGAATCACCAGTTCAGAGCCGAGAAGTTGGCTTCACTACAGTGCATCCAGCATGTTCAGAGTTAGCTTTTAAACATCATCATAACTATTTTATTTATTATTCGATTTCGAATCAGTTTTTTTGTTGTTGGTCATATTGTGTCCTTGCGTCCAATTTTCTAATTTAGCCTACTTTTCTGCCGTATCGTATCTCGTTTGGAAGATAGCACGAGAATGACCTTGAAATATCAATTCAAGGTCATTCCTTTTTTTCTCGTGAAACGTCCCCCATCACACCCATCATTGCATTTTCATCATTATTATTCTCTCATTAGCCATTCACAGGATATCGGGTCGTAACACTTTAGTTGGATCACCCTGTATATATTTTTCAGTTCACCACATATTCAGAATTTTTAGTTGTGTCCTGTCGGTATGTCTGCCTTTCCATCTCCATACGTTAACCGCACATTTCTATCCTCCTCCAGTATTTCTGTACCAAACAAAACGTCGAATTACTGATGCAGTATTAGTACATCTTGTTTTTATCTTCCGCTCGTTTTCCCGTCAACAACACTATACATTGCTAATGCCTAGAAAAACTTAGAAATGTAGAAAAGTAAGTGACAGAGCCTAGCAACACGATGTCATTCAATGTCATTTCAAATGACCGTTATGACACGTGTGACATTAAATTGTGTCCATTTTCTGTCCCTCCCAAATGAAAATAAGCCTAGATTCGAACCCTGCAGACTACATAAAAAAGAAAAATTACTGCTATATCTTTTTGTCCTGAAATTTACGCATTTCAATCTGCTCCACTCTCACCATATTAGTGCAAAAATACTACGGCATAAGAATGCAGCTATAAGGCTTCAGCAAAAAATGTGTAACCATAAATTAAAGAAACAAGAAAATCACGCGTAATGTGTTTTCGTAAAGCATAAACATTTTGCAGCTTGATACTCATCTTACGTTGTTTGTTTTTTTTTTAATTAAAAAAACGATATTAATTAAGTACTGTACACCATGGAAAGAATAAAACAAGTCAAACAGTGAAAAACCAATCACTAGAAATAAAGTAGTGTAGTATCCATCTTAATGTATGGCGTTATTTCTAGCGCAAAATTTTCATTGTTTGGCTTGTTTGCTTCTTTTCTTTATCTAATTAACAGAACAGCGATTTTATGTATATATATTTTGCTTTTGTAAACTATAAACTTAAAAAATACGGAGTTTCTTCCTAAACTTTTTGAGTGAGTATACCATGCTATCTCGAATTTAATCCCTAGGTAAGCTGCAACTTATCTGCCGACCCTATTTTTCCGTGCCCTTGACTCCTGAAGGTACACGTCCCACCGTTTCGCTCTTGTGACGTTTCACTTTTGTGACGTTTCACTCTTGTGACGTTTCGCTCTGCTGACGTTTCGTGCTTGTGACGTTTCGCGTTTGTGACGTTTCGCGCTTTTGACGTTTCGCGTTTGTGTCACTCATTATTTTTCACCAAAAAAATTTCGCTCTTATGACAGTTCGTTCGTGTGACAATTCACGCTTATGACATTCGCTCGTATGTCCGTTTGTGAATTTTCGCTCTTGTGGCTGTTTTTTCGCCCTTTTGACGGTTCGCTCTCATGACTTTTCGCTCCTATGGCGCGTCCCCATTTGACAGGCAGCTTAACTAGTGTACTTTTAAAAATTATTTATAAACGGTCCGTTTGGGAGTTTAGCCTTACTGTAAAACATCGTGGCTCACAATTAACCATAACACATGCCAATTTCAATATGCTTCCCACAATTCCTTTCCTAAAATTTCATAAACAATAAAGAAACACGAAATGAGCTTGAAAGGAACTAAAAACTGTGACCTTCGCACTGGCCAAACGTAACAAACTTCAGTTGTCAGAGAAAATAAGCTTCAAAACTGAATTTTTGTGGCAATAACACAAAAGAATCCAGATTTTGTTTTGAATGGTTATAAAACGGTACTTTTGCATATTAATGCATTTCAGTCGTAATCACACCGAATTAAATCCATTAAATATTCCTGTATGAATTTCAGAGATGGAAAAGGTCTGGGTCACTGGGTCACTTTGGGCCACTTGAGTCACTATTTTCGTTGGGTCACTAGGTGATGGGTCAATATGATAGAACAGTATATTGACTTACTGACACAGAGACCCACTGGCTCTAAGGCCTGGAATGATTCTGTGACACAGAGTCACCCACAGACCCAGACTTAGCAAACCTTACTCAGTGTAAATAAACCATTAACTAAGTATTTTTCCTAAATAAAGAAGAGATCTCAAGGTAAAGCAGTTATAGCAGTTATTAGTTCTGTTCTGAGTAACACTAGCTAATGGAAAAGCTTGCATTACCATTCAATCAAATTAAAAACAATAAATGTTAAAAGCAATGAATTTCCTTCTACTATCAGTATGATAGCCTTAAGCTTTACTGTTAATTTGCAATGCAAAAATTGAAAATCACTAGAGTCAACGATTTGTACACAAAATTGACTGCCTTGTGTTAGCTCTCCCATTTTCTTCAGAATTTTTGGCAATGTCTTGCCGTTGTTAAATAATTTTTTTTAAAACTTAATATTTTTATAAAGGATGGTATAGATTAATAATTTCTTCACGCAATAAATGTTGCTCAGCTGTAAAAAAAAAACATATCACTGCTTTTGATAAATGTTTTCGTAGTTGCGTGAGCACGAAACATCCAGTGTGAACATTGCAATATTGTATCAATGGAGCTAGATGCAGACTGGTAGGAGTGGAGGCTACTCGGGAAGTTGGTGACCAGAAGCCATTTTTTTAGAGACTTTTCGCCCCAAAAGTTGTGTAGAATCAGTTGAGTAGCTTGGTAAGTGGTGTGGGGAAGGGTGTTTAATGTACTGTGCGAGAATGCTTTGTCCTTTATTTTTGTTGTTACTATTTTTTCGGGGGGAGGTAGGGGGTGGGTGGAATGGTGGTTACGGATGTGAACCCCTGCTTTGTGAAATATGATTTCGTTTTAAATGGTAAGCAAAGGTTGAGTAATGGTTTGAGGGATCTGGTTCTCTAACCTTCGGGCGAAACGGGCTTTTTATTCCCTGAATGACTCGAGGCAATGGCACCATAGCCACAGCCACCCGGAAAATAATTCACAGGAGACCGAACAAAGCCATGTAGGGGATCGGGGTATTGCTGTTAGCTCCCGTATTTGGGTTCGGAAAGCTGAAGCCTTTTATGGTATCTACGGTATCTGTGGTATTTATGGTACCGGCTTCTAGAAAGTTCTTTTTCACTTACGCTCGAGGAATTTATTTAGCATTATGACTCATTTTTGGGGTTTCAGGGAGAGGGGGAGGTTGGTTCCCATGCGTCCCTCAACCCTCCACCCCCCTCAACCCTTCCATGCCCACTCCCCAGGGGCGTCTATCTCCCCTTCTTTCTTCTATTCATGTTTATGTAATTTTTTTTGCAGTTAAAAAAAGCATAAAATGAGAGTCCACTTCACGGATATTCTAATTTATAAACGTTCGGAAGCTGTTGATTTCGGAAGCTGAAACACTTTAAATACCTGATCTGACCTGAATGATAATGTTAACCACCATTCTTTTAAACACTTTTATAAAAATTCGGCACTTGCAATGCCCAATTAAGAAGGCCATAAAGCCAATGGGCCACCCCCCCCCCCCTCCAAACCTTCCAGGATCATAAGTCGGAACAGGCATTTACATTCCTCCCGTACAGCTTTCACCTAGTTAGCGAAGGTTTTACTTTAAAACTTCAGGTACGTACAATGAACATAATTTCCCAGTTCCAGGAAAATAAAACAGGTTTTCTTATAAGGGACTTCTGCTGCTTTATTTTGCTTTCTTAATTTAAAAATAGCATTATTTCTGATTCTTTAACGTATTTTTCATTACGGAAATGTTAAAAGCTGCTGGGTAGTGAGAGGCTTTGGCAAGCTGCTCATGTCATGCCAAAATTAGACGATATTGCGGTTTGAACGTAATTCAATATCGCAAAGTTTTTCCACAGGTTGGTGCTCCTTGCTGCATCTGAGTTTTTGGACCTAATGATTTTAGCCATAGTGCATGAGGGCCACAGTAAGGCGTGCGCCTCGCAGGCAGTCGGACATAGGCAACCAATACGCCATGACTTAAATACTCGATCATAAAATAATTGCGGTCTAATAGGGCGATACCTCGGTAACCCATGCATTTTTGGATAGATGTTGCACAGGACTTTTTTAATTGTCGTTACCTCCTTAATATGCTCTGGAAGTTTGTCGGTTTACTCTAAAACCCTTTGTATATATAAAATACAGTCTCTTGTTGGATATAAAATGTTTAATCATATATAAAATGCTTTTTCATATAGTATATAATAATATGTTTGAGTGTATTGGTCAGCACTAGACGACGAGTGTAAAGGACAGCTGACCACCATCAACCGGCAGGTAGCGCAACTAAGAAGTGGATAGCTGGCATGGCAAATCAGTGGATGCTGCCGATTAACAGAACGCAATTAACCTGCCATATTAGGCATCTAATTTAAAGCAATTTTGAACGAAATTTGCAGAAATAACAACGTAAGTTTCAATATTGCGTTTGTATGATTAAGCCATGGCAAAAGAAGTAAAATTACTGACGTAAAATATAAAAAGGAAGTGGTGTTACGTCGTAATAATCCTAGTACAGGAACAGTACCTGTCTACAAAGAATTTATATATAATATGTAGACAAGAGCGGTATCTTAGCCGTTCTTGTCTACATATTATATATAAATCAGCTGAATCAACTGGCCAGAATCCGGAAAACGAAACCCAAAGATCCCAGACGACCTTCTGACAATAGATGGAATAGATATATATTCTCTCCCAAACCCTACTGACACATGTGCATTTATAGCTTCTTCTATCCCTAGCCAGGACGTTTTGGCGATAGGGCTCCGATCCGTTACCCGACACCTCCGATGCCCTAAAGTCATTATTTAAAAGAAAGTCGTTAATTAATATGATACTGATTAAAAATTGAAATTAGCAGTCTAACATTGTTTGAATCCAAATTCGGCCGCCAGCTTGCTCCATGACTTGCTTGCAATGGCGCACCAGACGGGGAGCAAATAGGAATATCTGTAATGATGCCAGAAAAGCATGTTTTCCAGAAGTCAGGAAAGACATAAAAAAAGATAAAAATCAATTAAGGGGGGGGGGGTGCTATCTCAGACCCCGTAAACTGTAGGCGTATCCGGTCAGCGTTTGTGACGTCATAATTCTGCAAACACAGGAAGTAACTGTTCTGAAAAAAAGCACGTTGTATCTTCTGTCTAAATATGCATATCTGTATTTATTTCTTTGCCGTTATAAAACTATTTCCTTCTTAAACATGACAATACTTTTTTACAAATTTCTTTCATATTATGAAAGAAATTCGTAAAACAAAAAACGTATGTACGTTAAACAGCCTATATTTCCCAAACAAATTACGCTCTGGTTGTCTACTCCACGTGCCAATGCATGCATGTTAGGGGAGGAAAGGGAGGACTAAAGTCCATAATATCAGGAAGTTGGACGAAACAACCGAATATTAAAATAAGAAAATGGCCAAAAAATGAAGTAGACAAGATTTTGCGATAAAAACGGCATCCAGAAGGCAGTTTATAGGCTAACCTCCCCCTACTCCCCCCCCCCCCAACTCCCTCACCAAAATTTCGTTGTCGATACATTCCTCGTGTCCACGCAGTATTTTCTTCTAGTCGTATGAAAATTCGAGCATTAAACCAGGGACGTGTGAGTTAAAGCCAATGCAATGTTTTATTGCAAGTCATTAACGTCAATCTAATCTTAAAATACCAACTTGAAGTGACCCCCATTTCACGCGGTTTGTCGCGGGGCTGTACATCGTAGTCTGATCCGTGTGAGGGGCTTCATGAGCAGCTGGTAGCGCGGCAAAGCAGGCATTCGCTGTTTGGAACAGTACACATAACAGACAGCCGAAAAATGACGAAATCGGAAGCACATTTGAGATTCTAATCTGCAGCCGATTCTAAAAATAAACGTGCTAAGAAAACAAGGTTGGACTTGTGCTCCAAATCCCAGCTGCATTCTTACGCCATACTTTCAAGTAACTAATGGAGCAGTGCCAAAGAAACGGTTCACAACAGTTCAACTGAAAAACATTTCTCTGCGTTCTGACATGGTTTCAGTCCAGTTGCCAAATGTTGATTTTTGGTCTAACCAAAAAAAAACTATCTACACAAAATGTTTTTGCGCAGAGCTGTTCTACAATACGTCTCTACTCCGAAACATAATGATGCCACCTTGGTACCCTTGGGGAATTCAAGATGGCGTCCAAAATGGCGACAACAAACTGGTTTTTTTGCTTCTAGCGTCTAAACCGTTCATCCGATTGAAAATTAACCGGTTACCAATTATGTTTAGGATAAAATTCCTTCAAAAAAGGTTCTATTATTATTTTTAGTAAAATTAATCCTTCTTGCCGTAATTCGTTATTTAATTTATTTTAAGTCGTTAACACATGTTACATATACAATTCCTTACTTTAAAGAGTTGCAGTACCCGTTCTAATTCGGATAAATGGACGTGATTAGACTTAGATGAAAGTTGAAGATGTATATTTTCCAACAAGGATAATTAAAGCGATTTATATTAATTACAAGCTAAGCTACGGTGGTTTGCCTACATTGTAGCGTTGTGCTTTTCGTCCTATTTTACCACAAGTTTTAATTTTAAACTGCTACACCAGCCATTCTAATTCTAATAAATCGACGTGATTAGGCTTAGACGAATTCCAACAAAAGTAATTAAAACTATTTATATCACTTAGGAGCTAAGCTGCGATAGTTTTTCTACAGTGCAACAATGTGCATTTTGCGCTATTTTACCGCAAGTTCCATCTTTAAACTGCCGTAGCTTAGCTTGTAATTAATATAAATAGTTTTAATTGCCCTTGTTGAAAAATATACATCTTCATCTTTCATCTAAGCCTAATCACGTCCATTATCCGAATTAGAACAGGTGATGCAGTGGTTTAAATATGGAACATGTGGTAAAATAGAGCGAAAAGTAGGTAAACTGCCGTAGCTTAGCTCTTAATTAATGTAAATCGCTTTAATTACTCTTGTTGGAAAATATACATTTTCATCGTTCATCTAAGCCTAATCACGTTCATTTATCCGAATTAGAACGGGGGGTGCAGCAGTTTAAAGATGGAAGATGTGGTAAAATAGAGCGAAAAGCACAGCGCTACAATATGTGGAAACTGCAGTAGCTTAGCTCCTAATTAATATAAATCGCTTTAATTACCCTTGTTGGAAAATATACATCTTCATCTTTCATCTAAGCCTAATCACTTTCATTTATCCGAATTAGAACGGGTACTACAGCTGTTTAAAGTCAGAATAGTATATGTAACAGGCGTTAACGGCCTAAAATAACTTAAATATCGAATTTCCGAAAAAGGATTAATTTTACCAAAAATATGAATTGAACCTTTTTAAAGAAAATTTTATTCTAAACATAATTGGTAACCGGTTAATTTTCAATCGGATGAATGGTTTAGAGGCTAGAAGCAAAAAACCGTTTATCGTTATCTTTTTTGGACGCCATCTTGAATTCACCAGGGGTTCCAAGGTGGGATCATTATGTCTTAGAGTACTGACATATTGTAGAACACCTCTGCGCTAAATCATTTTGTGCATACTATTCTTTTGAGTTTTTGTGCCGGCTGCCGGACTATTTCTATTCTCAATTATGAATTTGATTACCAGTGTCCAGTACAGACTGGGTATTGACTGATACCAGGAACAATATAAAGGAACATCATAAAGGAGGGTCCGTAGCCTCCATGATAATATTGCTGCATGTTCCATATCTCGTTCTGGGTCGTGACCCACGCGGCTATTGTGGAACGATTGGTGGTAACTAATTTCTCGGAGGCCACATTAAAAATTTATTTATTTATTTATTTATTTATTATTTATTTATCTTTTAAGTTAGTAAATATGTGTGAAAAATATAACTTTTACTATGATTAGTCTGGATACGTGCAAACTCCGCGTGCAACAGTGTTCCTTGAGCGTAAAGGTGTGAAGCAGGTGTGATCAGGTCAGAAGCAGGTGTAAAGGTTGAATGGGTAAAAATCGCGTGTATCACCTTCTGACTCGACGCGAGTTCACACACGTGCCAGAAAGTTTACTCTTTTTAGCAACGGTTTGGTAAAATAGGATTCTGGCGATGTTAAGGTTACCGTCAACCCTAAAAACTTACAATTTTTGTAATATTTTTCAAGGTGCAAATGCTTGCCTACTTGTTAAGTTTGTGGCTGAACTAATACAGCTATCTCTTTGAAATTCTTTGAGGTTGAACAGGGCAATGTAGTTATGAACCCAAATTAGGATTATGATGTTAAGTTGATGATGGGCAGAGAAAAAAAATTTTATGCCCCAATAGGGGCACATTTTTGGGGACGGGGTGAGGGCAAATGCTCACCTACTTGTCAAGTTTGTGACTAACCTACTGCAGCTATCTCTTTGAAATTTTTTGGATGCTAAGTTGATATTAGGCACAGAAAAAGTTTCTCAAGGCTCCGCGGCCAAGAACAGCAGCAATTATATACATAAAACCGCGGTAGTCATTTATGAAAAGTATTATTTCTCCACTTTGGTTGTATGCAGCTGAATAATCGTAGTTCAGAGTATACCTGAGCCAACACACGTCATTAAAAAAAAAAAGATCAAGTAAATCGGACGTAATGTGATGGAGATATCTTGACACAATTAAGGCCATAAAATTTGCATATATTAACGGTGGGAGGGAGTGTGTCGGAATTTTTTTTCCACAGATCCAATTCGTAGCATTGGGGAAACATTTGCACCATATTTCATCCAAAATGGTCGATTAGAATAGGATTTGACCTTCAGGGGTTGACGGTAACCTTAAATCAACTGCATGGCCTGGATCCGGGAAAGGAAACCCAAAGCTTTTCTTCCAGATGACACTCACAAGGGGAGGGATATGAAGCGATAGTTACAGCATGGAGACTCACACGTCATACGGATACGCATGCATTTTTTAACTACTGCTGATATATACTTTGTTCCACATTATGTTTTCAGAAAACTGACTGTACGACGCCACGTTTTCTTCCACTACGAGTGCAAAAAATCCGCAAACATCCCATTCGTAAGCTCTAACAGAAACTTTGTAGAGTCTCCAAGTGTGATATCCACATGTTTTTACACTCTTAGAGCAAGGAAACGAGTCGTCATCCAATTAGTTTTCTGAAAACATAATGTGGAACAAACTATAGTGGGGAAGCAACTGGTTTTCCGTGTAAATTTTGTGATACAATATTCCGGTTTTTTTTGTTTGTTAACTGGTATCCCAAAGAGCACGAAAACGCTTGTTGCCACTTCCGGAACTTATGCAGGGGGTGGGGGGAGGGGGAGGGGTGGGGAAGCGCATTGCCAGACACTACGTTTTTGGCCATAACTTTCTTAATTTTTATGATAGAGAACCCTAATTTGGCTCAAATCAAAGGAAATTTAATTACGTAAAACTTTTATTCGTATAGAATTTTCCTAACACAAGAAATTAACCTGTTATAGGCAGAAAGAACTAAAAATCGTTCAATTTTTGTTAGTTACTTTTGCTAATAAACAGTTAATTTCGATGGTCAGACAAATTTTGTATGCTTTTGTATGATAGCACTGCCGACTGCTGTTTAAAGGTTGAAAATAGGTATGCTTCCTTTTTAATCACTCATACATACTCAGCAGCAAGCACAGGTGTAGCAGGTGGAATCTCTTTTTAATTCAGCAACTCTAATTTTGACTGTTCTGTGCTATCCAAACCTATGCCAAGGTACCCAACTTATCCTGACTTTCTGTTGCTTCCAGGCCAGCCCGGTGAGCGCTTAAACGTGCTGAATGGTCAGCCTTTGCTGAGGCTGCTGTATTTCAGCGTGCGGTTGAGGACTTTTCTGATGTGGATGAACTTTCCACTCATTTCGCTGACGTGGTCCTTGCTGCTGCTCATGCTACTATCCCGCGTTCGTCCACACAGCCGCGGCGGGTTCCTGTTCCGTGGTGGACGCCTGCTTGCGGGCGGGCTATTCGGGCTCGCCGGCGAGCGTTGCGTGCATTTACGGTCGTCCCAACTACTGACAACTTTGTAGCCTTTAAGCGCTGTCGTGCCCGTGCCAGGTATGTCATCCGTGAGGCTAGACGTGCTTCGTGGACAGCTTATGTTTCGTCGATCACGCGCTCCACGCCTTCTCAGCAGGTGTGGCGGAAGGTGCACCAGATCTCGGGGAGGAACGTGTCTTCCCCGGTTTCACAGCTGAAGGTGGCGAATTCCGTGATCTCTTCTGTGCCGGATATTGCCGACTGTCTTGTGTCTGCGTTTGCGCGGGTCTCGAGTGATAACCATTATGATCCTGGTTTCCTCAGAATAAAGCGTAGAGAAGAGGCTCACTCTCTAGACTTTCGCTCCGACGGGCTAGAGGAGTACAATTTACCGTTCACCAGGCAGGAATTTGTTTCAGCTTTGTCCAAGTCGCATGACTCAGCCCCAGGGCCTGATGATGTTCACTATCAGCTGTTGAAGCATCTGCCTCTTGCCTCCCAGCAGTTCTTGCTGGAGATGTTCAACCCTGTGTGGGCAGACGGCTCTGTTCCGGCAGCGTGGAGGACAGCAGTGGTCATCCCGATTGTGAAACCGGGCAAAGACCCTACTGCTCCTTCCAGTTATCGCCCAATCGCTCTGACTAGCTGTGTCTGTAAACTTATGGAACGGATGGTCAGTAAGAGGTTGGTCTGGGTGCTGGAATCACGCGGATTCTTATCTGCGTCCCAGTGTGGCTTTCGACGTTTTCGGTCAACCATCGATCATCTGGTTGCCCTTGAATCGGATGTGAGGGAGGCTTTTCGCCTGCGTCAACATCTGGTTCAGGTTTTCTTTGACTTGGAGAAGGCTTATGATACGACCTGGCGTTATGGGATTCTCCGTAATCTCTATGACTGTGGCTTGAGGGGACAGATGCCACTGTTGCTTTCCGCTTACCTCTCCGGCCGTTCTTTTCGTGTTCGTGTCGGGGCGACTCTTTCCCGCCCGTTTGTCTTGGAGAATGGTGTGCCTCAAGGGGGTGTTCTTAGTGTCATCTTGTTTGCTATTGGGATCAACCCCATTGCTCAGCAAGCTGCTGTTCCCCAGTCATTGTTTGTCGATGACTTCGGCCTGCGCTTTCGGGCAGCTCGTATGCAGACCTGCGAGCGGCAGCTACAGCTGGCGATTAACAAAGTCCAGACCTGGGCAGTCAGTAATGGTTTCCGGTTTTCTCCGGACAAGACTGAGTGCATTCACTTTTGCCGCCAACGAACACTGCACCCAGATCCTTGCCTGTACTTGGGGCAGGCGCAGATTCCTGTTGTCCCACAGGCACGTTTCCTGGGTCTGGTGTTCGATTCCAGGTTATCTTGGCTTCCACACTTGCGCCAACATAAAGACAAGTCTTTGCGGGCACTTAACATCTTGCGGGTTCTGTCGGGCACTTCATGGGGTGCCGATCGCACTGCCATGTTGCGCCTCTACAGAGCCCTTGTCCGCAGCAAACTTGATTATGCGTGCATGGTGTATGGTTCGGCTAGTGACTCGACTCTCCAGGTGTTGGACACTGTGCATCACAGTGGCCTGCGTGTGGCGACTGGGGCATTTCGGACTTCTCCAGTGGTCAGCCTCTATGCTGAGGCCTCGGAGCCACCTTTGGCCATTCGTCGGCGGCAGCTGGCCATTCAGTATGCTGTGCGTTTACGTGCTGTAGAATCCAGTCCTGCTTGGTCCATGGTTTTTGGGCCAGACTTGCGAGTTGGTAGACGCAGGGTGGGTAAGGGTGATTTCCGCGATAGGCTCCAGCAGTCCTGTCAGGAGATAGCCTTTGAAATGCCCAGCGTCTTGAGGCTTGGGGGGATGCCAGTGGCCCCTTGGCTTGTCCCAAGTGGCATTTTCATTTTCGCTCTGGCGTCCCTCCCGAAGGGTTCCACTCTGCCAGCAAGGTACTTGCAGGAGTTCCGGCGGCTGTGTTCTCAGTACGCCGGTTATCAGCGGCTGTTTACTGATGGGTCGAAGTCCGACGCTGGCGTGGCTTGTGCTTGTGTTTGTAAGGGAGTGACGGTTGCCCATCGCCTTCCATCAGGCTATTCTGTGTTTTCTGCAGAGCTCTTGGCTCTCGGTTTGGCGGTGGAATGGATCCTTGGCCTTCAGGGCACGCATTTCATTATCTTCAGTGATTCCATGAGTGCCCTGGAGTCCTTGGCGACTTACAATCCTCGGAACCCCTTGACACAACGTGTCCAAGCTTTGCTTTCCCGCTTGCCTGGCCAGCGAAAAACCGTGCTTTTCTGCTGGATCCCGGGCCATGTTGGGATAGGTGGAAATGAGCAAGCGGATTCTGCAGCAAAAGGGGCCCTTTCTGGCCCTCTCGGAAGGGATCTCAGCCTTGTTCCCTCGGACGCTTTTCCAACTCTGCGTCTAAGGTTACACGCTTTTTGGCAAGCCTCGTGGGATGGACAGGACGGCAATAAATTACGAGCTATTAAAGGCACTGTTGAGGAATGGCACTCGGCGTGTCGCTGCAGTCGCCGTGAGGAGGTGGTGTTGGCCCGTTTGCGCATTGGTCACACTCGACTTACTCACTGTTTCCTTTTGCGGGGGGTTGACCCTCCTGAATGTTATTGGTGTCGGCGGCCACTTACGGTCCGGCACTTCCTTGTTGATTGTTGCCATCTTGATGGTTTTCGTCGTCGTTTCCATCTTCCGCATGACATTGTGCGTCAATTGGGCGATAAGTCTGTCCTCCTGTCCGGTGTTTTTCAATTTTTGCAGGAGGTACAGATGTATGACAAGATTTAGGTTAGGGGTTTGAATAATATCTCTGTAATGTGTGGTGCAGTGGCAACCCGGACCACTGCACTGTGACTGAGGTTGGCGCTAATGACCAAGCTGTCGACGCGCCATTAAGCCTCATTCCCCCCCCCCTTATCCTGACTTCAAAATTTCATATGCTGTAGACCACACGAAGAAACAACACGAAGGTCTGGCTTATAGGAAAAGCGTACTTTAAAACTAGTAGTTCTCTTCTGCAAAACGATGTACAGTTTAACGTTAGTGAAGAGGTGAGTGGAAAATCAAGTTTTCCAGCATGATCAGCTTTACACAGCCACTTGATGCCTTACACAACAACTACTATGCCTTCGACTGCAGTCAAGTCACCCCAATAACACTTGCACCACCAGCGGAATGATCAGCAATGTAAATGGTTCTGTTTCAGGCACAAAGAGTTAACCACATAGTAATGGGGCAGGGCCAAAAAAACTGTCTGAGTATTGGACCTGTGCTTATACAGCCAAGCTAAACAACTGCAAATGAACAAACCTGACGTGAGACATTTGGTTTTCAGGCCTGGGGAACTGCACATAACCATGGCTATGCATTGGAAACTACAATTAAAACAGTGGGCTAGTTATAGGACGGATTGAAAGTGGCGTGTATAACTCTGTAACAACAGGTTCCATTCTAGAAGGTAAACACGTACGTAGAGTCATGGAAGCACATTTAACAACTGTTCAAGCTCTGTTCAGTATTTGGCTCGAAATCTTTACAACTCGGCACTCGGCTGATTGCTGCAGTCACCAGGAAGAGGTGGTATTAGTCCGTTTGCGTGTCGGTCGCACCAAACTTATTCATTGCTTCCTTTTGAGGGGGGGGGGGGGGTTAATCGCTCCTGAATGTCATTGGTGTCGGTGTCTTCTCACAGTACGTTACTTTCGTTTTGATTGTCACCATCTTGATGGTGTTTGGCGCCATTACCACCTTCCGTGGGACAATGACAATGATTCTGTCCTATTGTTCGGGGTTCTTCATTTCTTGCAGGAGGTACAGATGCACGATAAAATACAGATTTGGGCTTTGGTTGACATCGCTGTAACGTGTGGCACAGAGGCATCCCCGGCCACTGCTCTGTGACTGAGGTTGGCACTAATGACCTAGCTGTCGATGCGCCATTAAACCACAATCCCCCTTTGCAACTCAGTTGGCATCAAAAGCTGCAATAGCATAGGCAGTAAAATGCCTAGAAGAAGCATTTTCAGTCAATGCTTGTTCTTGAATTATGCCAATTGTTTATGGCAGTAGGGGCCAGTGACTGGAGACATCACCTCTCTTCACTAGATTGGCTTGTCAAGTACCTATTTGCTCACAATAACACCATTACGCATAAATGAACAGTAGAAATTGAAAACCCTAAAGTTCATAAACAGTTTTGCGTGCGAAACTGGGCTGTAATGAAAACATAGTTCGATTTTGTGTAATTAGAGCTGACCATGCTTTACAGCGTGTTAAAAGAAGTATGTAAGCCAATGGTGGTACAGTTGGATTGACCAAAAATCCATCACCCTGTACACGATTCTTTCTAATTCCATCTGCTATGGCTGTGCTTTCTGCCGAATATGTGTAAGTGATTAAAAAGGAAACGCACCTATTTTTCAACCTTTAAACAGTAGTCGGGAGTGCTATCATACAAAAAGCATACAAAATTTGTCTGACAATCGAACTTTATCAGCAAAAATAAGTCACAAAAAATGTACGATTTTTAAGTCTTTCTGCCTATAACAGGTTAGTTTCGTGTTTTAAGTAAATTCTGTACGGTGTAAATGTTTTGGGTAATTGAATTTCCTTTAATTTGAGCCAAATTAGGGTTCTCTATCATAAAAATTAAGAAAGTTATGGCCAAAAACGTAGTGTCCGGCAATGCGCTTCTCCTCTCCCCCTCCACCCCTCCCCCCACCCCCTGCATAAGTTCCGGAAGTGGCAACAAGCCTTTTCGTGCTCTTTGGGGTACCAATTAACAAACAAACAAAAACGGAATATTGTATCACAAAATTTACACGGACTCCTAAATTTGACCAGTTGCTCCCCCACTAATACCTTGCCAAGCCATTTTGCCGATTGCTTTTTAATGCCGTATTGCTAGTCATTATTTTAAAAGAAAGAAATAATGCTACTGATTTAAAATTTAAAAGTTTCACATTTGTTGGTGCTCGGCCGTCAGCTTGTTCCACGACCTGCTTCAGTGGCATATCCAGACGGGGAGCAAAAAACGAACACCTGTAACAATGATACCAGGCAAGCATTTTCCAGAAGTCAAAAAATGCATTAAAAAAGATTGAAACTAAGAAACTCCCCCTGCTGGAGTAGCTTACAGCGCTGCCCCAGACACCCCCCCCCTCCCCCAATTTGTTTTGGACTGATATGGAACAGAACCCCCATTCAGGAAATCCTAGATGCTCTACTGGCGAAATCATGAATGAAAGTTGCTCGCAGAGTACACCTACTAAATTTAGTTTGAATCGAATCATGCGTTAGCCGTAACCACTGCATACACCGACAAACGGAGTGGGCAAAATTACAAACAAACGAGTGAAAAAGGAACTCAGTCGCTCAGCTTTCTTGGTCACTTATGTTGAAATGTCAGATTGCTTTCAGCAGAATTTGTGGCACAGCCCCATCGTTGCCAGAAATCACACACTACTTCCAATTGTCTCTTTTTAAACTTCTTTAATATTATTATTATTTTAAAAGCAATGTATCAAGCGCATAATGTACGCTCACATGCCGTAATTTATCGAGTTATTATTTTTTTTTTTAGGTCTTTTGTTTTTGTATGCTGAGAACTTTTGAACGTCGCGCTGCTTAAAGGGCTTCGCCTAAAAAAAAACATGTGTCTCAAGAGATTAGATTAACACAACTTCGGAGATAGAGACGCGCTCCTAGTCGGACTTACATTCCGAATATCCCCATTAATTAAAAAAAAAAAGAAAACCTAGACTGCCGTACGTACAAGTTTTGTCAATGTTTAAAACTTGGTATAATGGAAATCGAAACAAAATTTTATAGTTAAAAGGTCGTAGGATCTGCTAACAAATAAGCGCCACACGAGAAAAAAATAATAACTCATTTATTTCCTGCGTTTTGTATAGTTTTGAAAACCGTTTACAGTTTCGCAGTGTTTTTCTTACTCTCGTGTACAACAGTTTTTCAATGCGTACCAATTCAGTGGACTTAAAAAAATTAAAGGAGAGTTCCGGCGAATTAAACTTGTATTTTATGTAAGCTGGCCAATAAATAATGCTTCACTATTAACTTCAAAAATACCAAGTAAAAATAATTGTTGTCGTGCATTTACACCAATGATTCTAACGATTTACCTTAAAAAATAAATAAATCTCAGAACGAAAAAGTAGTCTGAACTGGGTACAAACTTCAGCAGCAAACGCTATCTATGCCAAATAATATTAGCTGCCAAACAAAATATTTTCTATTTCTTTGATTAAATTGTGTAAAGCAACTCTGCTTTTGTTTTAAGGATCATTAAAACATAAAAGCAGTTATTCTAATTTTCAAGTGGAGCCAAGTTTAATTTCCACGCCAGAACGTGGCTTCGAAAATCCTTACTGAGTACTACTGGAGTCTGACAACTTACACCTTTTAGATAGTAAAGCTAATTACGAAAACTGACTCACAGGATGATACAGTCGTTGGAGGTTTCCTATGTCTAATCCCATGGTCTCTTCCTCTGTTTACCACCGTTAAGGAATAGTTTAGCCAAAAGCGCGAAACCACAGAAATATTCATTTATTGCCCCACGTTAATTTCTGCTACTTTATCTGTATGCAATGCGAAAAGCCTCTGTATTTGTAAGTTATGGAAATTCTTGGGATGTGTTTCAGTAGGCTACATAGAAGCATCATTCCTCAATGATGATATTCAAACAACATCAAGTTAATTACAAAGGAAAATGACGCAACAAAGTTAAGGGGAATTACACTTTTTCAGGATTACAGACTGCTGCCGCTTATAATCGAACGCACAATACCGACGGGGTATCTCCGGCAGTGCGCAATCTGAACTGTGGGGGCGGAGGGCGCGCTTCGCGCTGGGACGGTAATCATCCTAAAGTTTCCTAAATCAGAACTGCAGGAATGGACGGAGTAGTTTAATGCTAATTAGGCTGCCAAATAACATTAGCATTTAAAAACGCTTAACTGTATAAAATACGGATGTATGCTTAAGCGTTTTTTAATACTAATATCTGTTATTTTTTTCCTTGTCTCAGAAAGAATAACAACAAAAGGACTATTATAATTACATTAAAATAACTGTTATGAGAGTCTTAGCCCCTTTTAATAGTTAATTTTAAGCTATAAAAACATCAATTTACCAGTGGCACCTGCTTGAAATTGGTTTTATTGCCTAAACGAAAATATGAATTACCTTGAATTTATAGCATTCTCCTTCTCTGAATGCTTTTGTGCTAAAGATTAAAGTTATTGAGTCGCCAGCCCCGCAATCGTGTGCGCATTCTATTGCGCACCCGCACATTTATATATAGCGCTGCGCGTCAGATTCGATCATCTTTTATCCCTCAGCACGCCCAGATGGAGACGTTGAGGGAAGGTAGGGCGGGTAAAGGTAATGTATATTTCGTTTAGGCAATAAAAACCAATTTCAACCAGGTGCCTGTGGTAAATCGATGTTTTATATGCTGGCAAAAATATACAGTACCTCGAATTTATAGCATTCCAACAGACCTCGTCAATTAGGGCAGCGGTCACCATCGTAACCGGCTCCCTACGGTAGCAGGCTGGCTCCCCGCAAAAGTTAAAGATCTTCGCATAGCGATACGTTGACGGGGATTTCCTCCTGCGTCCCAAGACAACGAATGCTTAAGGGGTTTAGAGAATTCGTCTAGCTGCAACAGAGGGTCGTCCAACGAGTCCATCGGCCTGGTAGGACATGTCTCGGAAGTAATAAGAGGAAAAGACAGAAGTGTGATGCCAGGAAGCGGCTTCAAGAATGTCCGAGATAAGGACATTACTGTGAAAGGCCCAGGATGTGGAGATGGCTCTGAGTTCATGAACGATTACTCGGCTGTTTTTGGTAGCACAATTCATGTCGATGGCATCGTAGGTGATGATGACATTTTTGATCCAGGTTGCAATCGTACATGTGGATTTAACCCAGTGAGGTTTGGTGAAAGGCAAGAAAAGCTGGGTGGATCCTTTTCAGAGGGTTTCATTCATTTTGAGGTAAGTGCAAATAGCACATGTTCGTATTCTTCTCCTAGGTTGTTGGTTAAGGCGGAGATGATGAACGGGACGTAATGTTCGCCAGGCTTCTGAGTTTTGGCACGAAACGACGTACTAAGGTTGAGGGAAACTCCGTTGAAGTCGGTGAGAAAAAAGCAGTCGGCGGGTTCAGAGGTAAGGGCTTGCATTTCGTTGCAACGGATTGCCGAAGCTAAATTTAGCAAGAAGATAGTTTTCCGAATTAAAAGGCTGAGATAACAGGTGGAAAGTGGCTCATTTGAAGGAGCCATCAGGTAGTTGAGGACGATGGACAGGTTCCAGTCTGAGAAGAATTGTCAGGTGACTGCATGGTCGTTCGATCATGAAGTCGTCAAAGAGATGTTGATTGTTGGCTGCTTTAAAGACATAGTTAAGAGTTAAAAGAGTTTTGATATACCAAAATTTTAGGTCCTTTAAGCCCTCTTTCGATAGGGAGAGGAATGCTGTAAAGGAGGTCTATTGTGTCCGCCCCGGATTTTGAGTTCGCCTCAGAATGACGCAAATAATCGATTTTACGTTTTTGGCAAAGGAGCGCCTTGTTGATATTGAAAGCAGTAAGAAAATGGCGGCCGTCGCTTCCAGTTCCAAGCTATCCAAGCTTCAAGGGAAGGCGCTAAACAGTCAAGCCAGGGAGATAATTTTCAACGTCGCCCATCGTTTTCAACAGGATGCATCCCCCACCAGTCCCGTAAAGAGTACGAAGAATGCAATGAAGCTTGCAGCGGAATATACTGGCGTAAGTTTCTCCACAGTTACGAGGATTGTTCAAGAGGTAAAACGATCGCCATTGTTGCAAACGCCCGGTAGAAAGCGGCCACGGTTTTAACCAAAGAGTGCGCCCGACGACTTTGATTGCCGTGTAATTCGGCAAATTGTAGCCGACATGCACTGTAGTGACTCATCCTGCCTCAGCTCCTGTTAACGTCAATATTGGGCGAACTGATGCTGGGACTGATGACCCAGCATCTTGATTCCCTTGAGCTGAGCCTGGATGACGATCTTACGTGTGCCCTGCCTCTATTATTGAAACTCAACTCACTGTATTGTTGTGCATTCCGTAATCAAATCAATTGTTAAGCATGCGCTTTGCCTTGCCAACATATTGTTAATTTTTAGAAGATAATATTTTCATTCCAAGCCTCCATTCGACCCCAAATCTCCCTTAAGTAATCTTTGGCTTATCAATTAGAAATTTGTTCCTTTTTCCTCCCCAATTTCCCCAGTCCGCCACATTTAAGCCATCATGTCCCTGTTAGTCATTATATTTTAGCCATCACATTAACATTAATTTAGAACTGTTTGGTTAAGTCGTGGCAGGCGAGGCTATGTGTAAATTCCAGCGTTAATGAACCATCAAATATTGAACCCTGCCAAATCTCTCTTGATTATTGAATTTCACACACTGAACCATCTCCCATACACTTTAGTTTTATCACATTAGGGTCGCCCACTCCCCCAGAACCTCTACATTTTTGGTGCATCGGCCGGGAATCGAACCCGGGCCGCCCGGTATTCTACCACTGAACCACCGATGCACCAAAAATGTAGAGGTTCTGGGGGAGTGGGCGACCCTAATGTGACAAAACTAAAGTGTATGGGAGTGTTTGATCCCACCAGAAGCTACAGCTAAGTGAACCAAATTAGCTTGATGAAAATGGTATTAATGCTAACCGTTGAAAATGCGGGCAATTTATGGTTAATTCATAGTGAGGAGACTTGATAGTAGGGCAGTATCATTTCTCAAGTTTACTGCTATGAACGAATGATGTAAATTGTGAAAAACCCGTTGTATTTTTAATTTGACACAGAACCTTTCAAGTCTAAAGTGTTAACTCGCGTTGATCAGATCTGTGTTTCTTATTAACTTGGAAAACTTAATTCTGCAGTTTTTGCTGGGAAGCAATGCCTTTTTTTTTGTTTTTACCTTGGTCTTAAGTGTTAACTCGCGCAAGGTTCCTTTTGTTTTCACCTTGGTCTTAAGTGTTAACTCGCGCAAGGTAATTTTTTTTCTTCTTTTAGGTCGCCTTGGTCTTAAGTGTTAACTCGCGTAAGGTAACCAATTTAGACTTCATTTTTCGTTTTGCTACTAATGTCACTTTGGACGATTAGTTTAAAGCTGTATTCTTTTTGGACCTCCTTTCCATAACAGATAGGATCACCCTTTTGATTGCAAGGCATAGCCTCCGTAGCAGCAAGATCGTGAGGTACCCCATTAACCCTCATTTTGATTAAACCCGATTACTAAAATGAATAACTCAAGTTTTTGAATTTGGACGAAGGTAGGTCCCCTACGATTTCTTTTTGTACCGGGAAGAGTAGTAATGGTCCCTGTTCGGGTTAAAATCACCTATTTGGCAGCAGGAGGAGTGTGTCAACTGTTGATACCAAACGCATCAGTTTGTAAAGGAGGAACCGTATTTAAGGTTCTACCGACATCGGCCTGTGCCAGTGAAAAGCGGCTGTATAGCCAATGAAGTCATTGAGTGTGAAACCACGAACCTAACCAGCAGTTTAGTGGGAAAGCCCAAGCCGGATCCGTAAGCACTTAGGTGATACAGGCACTTGATCTAGAAGCCCCGCTGGAAACCCTCCACCACCCAAACGTGATTTTGCGATTTTAGCAAAATTTACTAACCCCATTTAGTGCAGAGAAGTGTAAAATTCAATTTTTCCCCTAACCTTAGTGATTTAAACTTTTTATTTTACGCGGTAGTTTTCTTAATTTATCCCGAGTCACCAATGGACAGCTTTTTATAATTGAATTTTAAATCTTATTTTAATCTCAATAAATTCTGATGCAAAAACTATGGAAATCTGCTTAATAACTAAGATTGTACAATTTGAATGTAAGATATCACTTCTTTAAATGGGTAACCAGAATGAACAAACCTGGACGCAATTTTGTTTTTGTATCACGTTGACTGTAAAAAAAAGAAGTAATTTTTTTTTTTTTTTTTGCCTATAAGTGTCTATAAAATAGAATTTTGTAGGCTATATTTTAAAATGTTAACTGCTAAAACTATTCATAGGCAGAAAATGCTTACCAATCTTAAGAGTGTCATGTTATCTAGTCTTGAAAACCAATGATTTGTTTCATGATAAAAAGTTGATTTACTGCTTGGTTACGCCATTGACAACAGCAGACGTTTAATTTCGGACAACACTTCAAACTTTACAAAGATTGTTGTACCTCAAATTTTTGGTATGCCCGTATCATCCAACATTTGCAACGTTTGTAACCCAAAATGCGATTTTTAAAAAGAAATGTTAGTTATTTACCTAGGCTAGACAAGTGTTTGCATGCATAATTTAACTAAACATCCTAGTTATGCACAAATTGTAGCAATCCTTTCCTAGGCCTATTGGCAAGTTAAAGAATTCGAGTGTTGTGGTGTTGGGACAATTTTTGTGCAATGTCCATGTCACTGTTTTATAATTTTGAGTTGATTATTCAACATGAAATTTCTATAATTTCGCCGAAAATTTGTAGCAAGCTGAGAACCTTTCCTGGTCCTCTAAACCCTAAACTGCCGCTCACATGTACAACCCCTAGCCACAAGATACAGTTTCTACTCTGGATTTACTACAATTTTAAATATTGTCCATCACTTGTCGAATGGAAAAATTTATACACTCCTGAAGTTTAAAATCTAAATTTATCTTCATTCGTCCCACATTCAGTGATTAAAAAAAAAAAACATGCGTCCACTTCGTTACGAAGTAATCACACTTTTTTGGGCACTGTAAAATGTTTATAGCACCATAAGTCCAACCCAAATTTAAGTTTAGATGCTATAAAATTACCATTCCTGGGTCTTCGGCAGGTTGTCCACTGTAGACTTCTAAATAACCACAGAATTATTTTGTTTTTTTTATTGTATCATGCAAAAACTGTGCAAAATATGCAATAACAAGGTGAGTAAACTGTGCAATTAACATCTAGGTTAGATTTTAATTATATTCTAACTTGCACACGACATTTAAATATTTTCATTGAACCAATAAATTACAATTGTAATGTGGTTGACACTTATTCCGAAGAAGTTTATATTAACCCTAAAGAAAAAAAAATACTGTATACTGCAGCAATTAAATTTAATTAACTACGAATTTTATTCCGTAATAATTTTTTGCAGTTTCGTGTCTTTCTCCCCTAAACATCGGGTCGAATTTCTCAGGTTACCTTCGAAAACGCCTTTTCACTCGACCACAAAAAAAATAAAAAAAATGCGTTAAGCAACATGATTATTAAAAATAATTATTGATGTTGCCTATACTATTAACGTGCTAATGCATGCCTTTTTTTTCTTTTCCCTGGTAGGCTATAAAATTTCGTATTTAAATAAAAAAAACAAATACAATCCACCCATTCAACATTCATTAACAAACAATTTAACGAATTTTAAGTTGATGCATTAACTCTGTTGAATATTGCCGCTCGGAACCGTTTGTGAAGAAATCCCGGCGGCCCTGGAGGCAGCCATCTTTGAGAATAAGCGCACTAATTTTGCCGCATTCGGAATCTTGTTTTTGACATCCAGTTTCTAAAAGATAATAAAGCCAACGGATCATAACCTTTGCGTAACTCAAAACGATGAGCATTAATAAGTTAATTTCAACCTTCCAACGTAGTTGATAACGCCTACTTACCTGAAAATAAGCAAATAAAACAGGCGGGCACTTCATCTTCGTTTAATTCAAACCACAGATTAGAGAACAACCGCCCCACAACGGCGGTTGTTCTCTAATCTGTGATTTAAACCAGCTACATCCCCCTGCTCTGATAGAACGAACGCGTTGACGTCAACAATGCTCTCACGTGAGCGCGAGGCTGTTGCTTAGCAACATCGCTATCCATGAGTTTATATACTTATAATCTGGATTACACACGATTTTCTTGTAAATAGTTAGCGACTGCTATTTTAAGTGGGCAAATCAAACATAGTTATTTTGTAATTGCATCATTATTTCTTGTCATTAATATGATGATCATTGAAGAGAATTTAATTCAGTTTTAAATATATCCTAACGTTTTCATTAAATGCTTGACTTGAACCAGCGCTTATTTTTATCAGCATTAATTTTCTCAGGTAAAACCGAACCTTTGACAGACCTTTTTATTTTCCTTCAATCTAATTTAATTGACGATATTACTTTTTAAATTATACTTGATACTTTTTAAAGTATTTCTTGCTGAGACGCGTTTGGGCTCAGCAGCCAGCTTATTTGGTCGACCTTTGTCTCTGCATTTAGCACTGAACTTTGAGTCGTGACGGACGTGTGCATTAACGAGTATCATAATAACTCAAGTCACTATTTTAAATAAAAAATGTCCGTCAACCCTTAAACTCACTGGTTGTTTGACAACCTCAATATAAACGCTGTCTGATTTATTAAAAATCCTAGATTTTGGGAAGGATCTCTCCGTACCAATATTTACCGGGATCTAGGTGGAACGGAATTAGATTGTAAGTTTAGTTGTAAGGTCTTACAGTTGTCCCTCGCCACATTTAGGGCTGGGCAACTAATAAGTTAAAGCTTTTGTAAACCATTCCGTTTCCTTTAACCGGGATCGATTTATTAAGTGTAATATTGTGTATTTTCTTTTTTTTCATGTCGTTATTTTTGGGTCCTGAGCCTGTTCGACAATATCCAAGTTCAAGTTTGCAAAACACAAGTTTAAAGAATACATCAGCATGAAACGGAGCTGCTGCACTTTTGTCTCAAGGAGGGGGGGCATTCTGTAGTGACTCATCCTGCCTCAGCTCCAACGTCAATATTGGACGAACTGATGCTGGGACTGATGACCCAGCATCTTGATTCTCTTGAGCTGAGCCTTTGATCAGCGGAAAATCTAGCTCGAACGTACTGATATTGTCACTTTCCTCTGCATTTACTTACGCGCAATAAAGCATATGAAACAAAAACGCCACATTGTGTTTCTTGATGAGACATGGATGAACGAAAACCATTCTGTGAAAGATGTGTGGCACAGCAAAGAAGTTGTTTTTGGACGTCACGTACCGGTGGGTAAGGGAAAACGAATAATTTTACTGCATGCTGGGAGTGAAGATTGTTTTGTAGCAGGAGGTAAGCTCGTATTTCGTGGACTGAAGACCGCAGACTACCACGAAGAGATGGTTTCTTCGGTGGTTTAAATATATTTAGCGACTTGAACAAAAATATTAAAAACATTAAGGAAAACTATAACAAAATTTAGTTACACGTTTTTACAATCATGTCATAATGTTAAATAAATTCCCGAGAACTGGAAAAGCTTACAGCGCTTCCCCACATCCCCTAGCTGGCTTTGGTCGGCTCCCTGCGAAATCGTTCCCGGCTGAGCCCACTATGTGTGCCTTACATATGTAGCTCTACGTTAATTGTTTCTTAGTTCTGGGAGGGGTAATTTGGCCAATGTGCATTTTTTAACAGACTGTACTTCAATTTCAGTACAGTAACAGAAATTGGCTGAGTACCTAAGTCGATAAAAATTTGCATGCATAATAGTATACTAGCGGAGTCGCTCGCTTCGCTCGTTCGTTCTGCGTCGTCTAGCTACGCTCGAGGAGCTTTCATGCTGCAACTCTTGTGCTGCTGACAGACATTCCACGTCTAAAACGATCAAGCATTGGTCAGAGTGCAGTACGCTTGTTTCGTAAGGCTTCACTGCATAAACAAATGATAACCATAAAACATTCCAACAGTCTGGCCATCCGAGAAACGTGCGCCTCAATCCATGCTTCCAGTAATTTCTTTGATTTCAAAAGCTTCACAAAATCATTTGCTGATTATTTCGACGCAAACTAATTGTAATTATTGCTCACAGTTCGTCCATCACCCTGAATTACTTACAGTGTATGTCTGTAAGCACAGTAAAACTAAGGTTTTCACGATTTTTCAGCGATGGTGTTTAGCCAAGTAGAATGAACCAATCCGACCTATAGCGTTCTAAAGTAAAAACTGTAAAAACATGTAAATACAGCAGTAAGCTTTCACGTGGACAAAACAGTACAGGAACAGTGAGTGCGGTATACGAAACCTTACAGGAAAGTTTATTTTTATTCCTTTGCTGTTTTGACTTCGGATCAGTTAAACCTTACCTTAAACACCAAACGAGTTCGTTTTTGTTTTCTAATTGTAATTATTGCTCACAGTTCGTCCATCACATAAGCGCGGCTGGATTTCAACTGTATTCAAAACATACGATTTGTTTGTTTGCACATTTGTACTTCTCCTCCAGAAGTAATCCCCTTTGAAAGTGAGAGATGAAAGATTGAGAGAGAGCAAAGCGAGACACATATTGAAAAAGTTTACTTTACGTGCAAATCGCTCTCTCTGCTCGCTCAATCCACGCACCATCGTGCTTCAGAAACATGATTGTTTGGCACCCTTGGCACGTCGTCTTTTTAGGTTATTTTTGCGTGCATCCTTTTCCAGATCATCTCTCTTCGCACGAGGAGGTTTTCATGAACAAACTATGACGTCATGAACAAACATCATGAGGGTTTAAAAAAAACTTTGACGTTATTTTTTCAGGATTTTAAAATAAGGTTTTTCGCGTTTTTGAGGGTCGTACACAGCGATGAAAATAGGCCTATGCTGAGCGCAATTTAATTATATTTCGTTTGGTTCTACTCCCGTGTTTGTAGGTGCTTTGGTTCCAGAGGAGTAGACGTACAAACACACACACACGCACATCATACGTCCTTAATGATGTTAGTGCATTGATAGTAATAATACTCGTACTACGATTAAACCACGACCGTTCCATGACCGGGAAGCTGGGAAGAACATGGCTTTTTCCACTCAAGGCAGACTGGAGAAGAAATTGTGTGTTCTGTTGTCTCGAGCAAATTCACGAACGTACCGGAATGTTGACGCCTCTTGGCGTTGTTTCGGTAAAATACGAATCTGGTGATGTCGAATGAACTGTCCTTGAGCCGGGAAACGAAATCCACGTTTCTCTTCCAGACTACCTTGTGACAAGGGATAGAATATGAAGCGATAGTAGCAGCACAGGCACACCCTACTCCTACGGACGTGTATCAACTCCTATAGTTTTTACTGTATTAGAACATATAAATATAAACTATGGCAAACAATTATAGTTCTTGACTGTTTTACATTTTATTATTGGCGGAGCGAACTAAGCGCGTGTATTTGTATCTGCGGGTGCGTTTGTCTGTTCGGGACAGGATAGCGTTCGCAGTTTTGTTTTGATTTGACTGAAATTTCATGACAAGAGAGCCGTGGTGCATTCGTTAAATTCGAAGATAAAATTCTTGCCCTAATTCTTGCCGTTGTCGGATTGATTCGGGTTTCCGTTGGGTAGCTATGCGGATTTTTAGTAGCTGCGGTGAGGCGTAAGCCCTGTCCATAAGACTAGTAGCCCCGAGCACTAAATTAACAGCACGAAGCCATTTGCCATAATGTGCCACAATGAAAGTTCCTTTAAATTGACGAAGATAAAATTAATAGCAAATGGTAACAAAAATATAAAACTATTAAGCCTACTGCAATTTCATATGTCTGAACAGTGCAGTTGCTTCCTTTACCATTTCTACAGCACTCGCGCGTAGTGGCAAAGCTATCTAGATGCACTAGTAAAGATTGGTGTTGGATTCATTCGCTTGTAGTGTTTGCAACAAATGTTGCGCATAGTGGCAGAGCTATCCAGATGCACTCGTAAAGATCAGTGTAGTATTCATTCGTGAGTTCGGGTGTTTGCTTGTAGTGCTTACAACAAATCTCGCGAGTAGTGGCAGAGCTACCCAGATGCGATATTGCATTCATTCGTTTGCTTCGGTGTTCGCTTGCAGTGCTTACAACAAATATCGCGAGTAGTGGCAGAGCTATCCCAATGCTCTCCTAAAGCTTGGTGTTGGCTTCATTCTCTTTTAGTGTTTACAACAAATCTCGCGTGTGGTGGCAGAGCTATCCAGATGTGGTCGTAAGGATCAGTGTTGCATTCATTCGTTGCTTCGGTGTTTGCTTGCAGTGATTAAAAGAAATCTCGCGAGTAGTGGCAGGGCTATCCTGATGTCCTCCTAAAGATTGGTGTTGGATTCATTCGATTGTAGCGTTTCCAACAAATCTCGCGTGTGGTGGCAGAGCTACCCAGATGCGCTCGTAAAATTCATTCACTTGTTTTGGTGTTCCCGGGGAGTGTTCTTTTTGAAGTCATGTTAGGAAATGCTGTGTAAGATGGAAATAAGAACGTAAAGAAACTAATGTACAGCATCGCTCAGTCGGCCGAGTAATCTTCTGGTCTTCATAAGTCAGTTTTCTGCCTATTTATTATTATTATGGTAATAACAAACAAATCTTGAAGGAATTCAGAAAAGTGTATAAGCAGTAAATCAGCCGAAAGCATTGCAGAATGAAATTGTTCGCTAAATATTTACATTGCAAAAAATTGGACGTTAAGCCACGGAATGCTACCAAAAAATTCGGCTTAGGGGTCTTAAAAGACTTCACACGTTCTCCGTCATAAGATCTGTCTTCATTCAAAGTCCTGGTGTAAACCAAAAACCTTTTTAATCGGTTGCATTAGTTTGTACTTTTTTTTTATTTGATAGTCTCTTTGGATTTGTTGATCATGCACACACGAAAGAGAAATAAGATTCGCATCGAAAAAAATCATGAAAATTATTTGTTTATTTGGGATTACAGTACTTTTTTTCTTTTTAATTTGTTCGCGAGTTAAAAGGGAACCTGCATTATGGGTGGACTAAGAATTTTGTACTAAATAATGGACAAACTTATTTTCCCCCTCTAAGGCAAATAAAAACGGAAAAATTGCCGAAATTTTTGAGAATAAACACAGTTAGATATGAAGAAAATGCACGAAAACTTAGAAAAATAATCCTGCGGGTCCCTCCAAGACTTCCTTCTGGATCCCCCCCCCCCCAGGTCAGCAAGAGGTATGTGGAGAAGACCTCAAGTCGACGTCAAGCTTGATTAGGATTAGGCATTTCCTAGTGTTGGATTAGGCGTTTCCTTGTTTCGCTCTTATGTCATTTCGCTCTTGTGACAGTGGCTTGCAAATGTATTTCGCTCTTATGTCGGGGATTTGTTTACTCAATTCGCTCTTGTGTCGGAGGTGTGTTTAATGATTCGCTCTTGTGACAGAGGCCTGCAAGGGGAACTCGCTCTTACCTCGGTTTACAGTTGAAGTGTAATTCGCTCATATGACAGTTCGGTCTTGTTGCTATTCGCGCTTGTGACGGTGTATTGTTGCGCTTGTAAGTCGTTCGCTCTGCTGACGTTTCGCTCTTGTGTCTTTTCGCGCCAATGACGGAGCCCCCCCTTTCTGTCCCCCACCACATTCACTGAGGTTATTGATCAACAAATTCTTGCTGATCGCGCTAAAACATGAATTTTACGTAACTCATTTTTAGCAGTGCAAATGGAACTAGAATTTGTTGATCATCAGCCTCATGGAAAGGACACTTGGAAACACCGGGGGGGGGGGGGGGGGGGGGGG
>JAHWFP010095797.1:109807-121302 GCA_023313725.1 Lithobius niger
GGGGGTATTTCATGGGGTTCCTATGTAGTTCGATTTCTAATGCAACAATATTTGTTTTTAGGACGTTCAGAAAGCGTTTGTTGGTATTTGATGCTTCTTGTGGTGGCACAGGAGGGGGATACTGTGTGGGGGATTCGGTGGTATTGCATGGGGATCCATGACTGGTTCAATTTCTACTGCTAGGAATGACTTGTGTACCACAGAGCATGCTTCCAGTACGATAAACAAGACTTTTTTCGGGTATCAATCTCATGGAGGGGGAATAGGGGGGAGGAACTAAGAGGCCTTGAAGGATTTTACGGGAGTTCCATAGCTAGTTTAATTGTACTGCTAACAAAGACTAGTGTGCCGGATTTCATTCCTTTAGCACTATCTGCAAGAATTTGTTGGTCAGGCCTCAAGACGTTGTGGTGCCTTGTAGATTATCGCGAGGGTGTTCCATAGCTAGTTCATTTTGTACTACTACGAATGACTTGTGTACCAAATTTCATGTTTTTAGCTCGACCTGTAATAATTTGTTGGTCAAGCCGCAGGGAGGGGGGTAAAGCCTTGGGCGGGAGGGAGCGTTGGGGATATTTCATGGGGGTTCCATGGCTGGTTCGATGTGTAGGCTACTGCTAAGAAAGACTTGTGTGCCACAATTCAAGCGTTTAGCTCAATCTGTAAGAATTTGTTGGTCAAAACCCTCAGTGAGGGGGCAAATGGAAACACTTGGGGGGCGCTTTGGCGAATTTCTTGGGGGGTCTCATGGTAGGTTTGATTTGTAATGCTAAGAATGGCTTGTGTGCCAAATTTCATGGTTTTAGCTCGATCTGCAAGAATTGGTTGGTGAAATCTCAGTGAGGTAACACCGGGGGGGGGGGGGGCGGGGGGGGGCCCTTTGGGGGTATATCGTGGATGTTCCATGGCTGATTTGATTTAAGCTGCTAAGAATGACTTGTGTACCACGTTTCACGTTTTTAGCTTGATCTGCAAGAATTTGTTGCCCATGCCTCAGGGAGGGCGCACATGCAGTGTTGGGGGGGGGGGGAGGCACTGGCGTCCTTGGGGATATTTCTTGGGGAATCCATGGCTGATTCGATGTGTACTGCTAAGAAAGACTTGTCTACCAAATGTACCGAATTTCATGCTTTTATCAGGATTTTCAAGAATTTGTGTACCCCAGTTAGTGATTTCTACCCAGTGCTCTTCAATAATAAATGCTCTGCCGACGAGAATACTGCAGTCGCATGAAATTCGCATTCAAAAGACCCTGGTCGATGTTAATACCTACAATTTAAGCTATTGAAATTGAAAATAGGTTCATTGATTCGATCTCTACGTTAGAGTAAATTTATAGCCCATTGGGGGGGGGGGGGGAAATTGAGGCTTAATGGCACGTCGACAATTGGGTTATTAGCGCCAACCTCAGCCACAGGGCAGTTGTCCGGGTTGCCACTGCACCACACATTAGAGATATTATTTAAACCCCTAATCTAAATCTTGTCATACACAGCCCATTTGGCTTTCCGTGTCAAGAATATTGTAGTTACATTAAAATAGCCTGCAAAAGGCCCTAAGCCTTGTCCATACCTACGTTTTAAGCTATAGAACATGAAAATTGGTTCAGGGGTTCGCTCTCCAGGTGAGGGCAAAGAGTCCCAACAACAAGAACAACAACAACAAGAAATGGCTATGCTGTGGACGCCGAACAGGTTGATTGTTGTCATTAAAATTTGTAATTCGGTGAAATAGTTACGACACGACCCTAAATACCAAATTTCGTTGGTCTATGTCAATTGTGGGCGAAACTATAGTTCAAAATTTGACGTTTAACATGGAAGTTCATGCTGAGGCTTACGTAAGGCTTACATAACGAATTTCGGCAAGAAGCATTAAAGTTACCAAAAATATGAATAAAACCTTTTTTAAGGAAATTTTATTCTAAACATTAACCGATTAATTTTCAATAGGATGAACGGTTTAGACGCTAGAAGCAAAAAACCGATTTTCGTAGCCGTTTTTGGACGTCATCTTGAATTCCCCAAGGATGCCAAGGTGGCATCATTATGTTAGGACGTAATGCTTAACACATTCGTTTGGTCGGTAGCACATTGCCCCAGGACAAGTTACACAATGTGAAGTTAGCCCGTATTGTAAAAGGAGTAGGGGGTGGGAGGGGCAACGGAAGGAGTGCAATCAAATTGGGTGGGTGGATTGGTTGGCACATTGGAAGATATACTTAGCACATTCGTTTGGTGGGTAGCACATTGCCCCAGGGCAAGTTACACAATGTGAAGTTAGCCCCTATTGTTAAAGGGGTGGGGGGGGGGGGCAACGGAAGGGATCCAATCAAATTGGGTGGGTGGATTGGTTGGCACATTGGAACATATGCTTAGCACATTCGTTTGGTGGGTAGCGCATTGCCCCAGGGCAAGGTACACAATGTGAAATTAGCTCCTATTGTTAAAGGAGTAGGGGGTGGGGTGGGGGGGGGCAACGGAAGGGGGCCAATCAAATTGGATGGGTGGATTGGTTGGCACATTGGAAGATATGGTTAGCACATTCGTTTGGTGGGTAGCACATTGCTCCAGGCAAGTTACGCAATGTGAAGTTAGCCCCTATTGTAAAAGGAGTAGGGGTGGGAGGGGCAACGGAAGGGGGCCAATCAAATTGGGTGGGTGGATTGGTTGGCATATTGGAAGATATGCTTAGCACATTCGTTTGGTGGGTAGCACATTGTCCCAGGGCAAGTTACACAATCCAGCCAGCATGGGTACATATATTTAACGTTGAAATATGGGAAATTGGTTGAAATAATTTGAAGAACCGTATTTCCACCAAAATTCAACTATTTTTTCACTTTTATTGCTGTTTGGTTGAAACTAGCTACGTTGAAAAAACGATCATTTTCCCTCATTCAATTTTGGTGAAATATCGGGTAGTAGGAAACATAAATAATACGTTGAAAATTGGTTGAAAATATACCGTTCAATTATGGTGAAATATTGGGTAGTAGGAAACGTAAATAATACGTTGAAAATTGGTTGAAAAGATTCCATTCAACTGGGGTGAAATATCTGGTAGCAGGAAACGTAAATAATAGATTGAAAATTGGTTGAAAATATACCGTTCAATTATGGCGAAATACTGGGTAGCTGGAAACGTAAATAATACGTTGAAAATTTGTTGAAAATATACCGTTCAATTATGGTGAAATATTGGGTAGCAGGAAACGTAAATAATACGTTGAAAATTGGTTGAAAAGATTCCATTCAACTGGGGTGAAATATCTGGTAGCAGAAAACGTAAATAATACATTGAAAATTGGTTGAAAATATACCGTTAGTAGATGTAAATTAGTACGATAACGGCCTGTGCTCAAAACCCATTGTATTCTATTGTTCTCGAACCCAAACAGACCTACTACAATACGGACTGCCTCAAACAGACCTACTACAATACCGGGTTTGCCTTCAACAAAACCTATGAAAACCTTTTCGAAAACTTAAATAGTAGATGATACCTACAAGGGGCTGTGCTCATGAATGAAAAATTTTATTTGTTTTTTACTGGTCGGTCGTACTGCCGCACGGATGCAGTCCGAATGGAGAAATGTTTATTCGTCTTCGGAAACTTTCCCCATGAGTTTATCTATGCTCGCAAAGTGTTTGTAGAGCTCGGACCATTCCATAAACGAAAGTTGTAACAAAGTAACCACCGCCGTTGTTTTAGGGTCGTATTCCACAAAGTGCACTTGCGTGTCGTCATTCGTAAATCGTACTCTGATTCTTTTCTCCTCTCCGACATGAAGCGCTTTCATTTTAAAATCCAACAAGAATTTCATTTTGTTTCTGCTGTCGAGTTTGGACAGTTCCAACATTATTGCCAACATATGTTTTTCGTGTACAGTTAGCTCCAATTGCTCGATTAACACTTCTCCGGCTATTTCGATGAACGGCTCAAAGACCTGTTTCGAAGTGGGATCCGTAACGCTTTTCCATAGACCCTCGTCCGTGCTTTCCCAACCTTTCCAGGCGAACCTATTTTCTTCTTCGTCCTTGGACTGCAATTTCTCCCTCCACTGATTGAGTACAGATCCGTTGATCTTTTCACCCAGTCGATATAGGTAGGTCCATTCCAACGAGTTGAGTCTCAACTCTGTGGTAAGCCCTGCCTGTTTGTTAAAAACGAGAGTCGGTCCGCTTTCAATCGTGACATTGAGGTATTTACTCAGCATAAAATAACCGCTAGTGGCGTCCATGATGAGAATGTATCTTAGAGTTTGTTCTTTAAAAAAAAAATATTTTATTTAAATTTTATTCAACAAACATTATTACAAGCAACAAATCACCAAGCTATTCGTTTCTTTTTCTCTCTTCGCTCTCTTTGAGCCAACCTTCTTTTTTCCCTGAACACTATTTTCTCTTCTTCAGTCATTCTCGCACGTCGGTCTTTTTTCGCAGCTTGTTTTTTCTTTTTCTGGATAGGAGTTAGTGTGGCGTGCCTATCCCTATCTAACCATCTTCGTTTATCCCTGGCTCTCTTCTTCCACTCTTCTGGATTTCGCACTTTCAACTGCCTACTCTCCCTCATCCGCAATTTCCTCATCTCGGCTTCTCAAACCTCGACATTATCAACTTCTTTCAGCCTCTGTTCCACTTCATCCCCATTCCACCGAGTTTCCGCCTCTTCATCGCTGATTATACTGTCGGACATACCTGTCCATACTCCGTCATCGTCATCGTCTAAAGACTCCATGATCAAATTATTAAGATAGCCATCAACATCGTAGTCATCATCCTCATGGTATTGTATATATTTGATGCCACGATGTCCGATTGTAAAAGTTTCTACTTCGTTTACGAGGAATCTCTTATCATCGCAGGCCAACAGTAGGGATTTATTCACCATGGTCGTGGCCAGCTGGTGATGGCTGTCACTGGCGATCTTGTACCAACTCCCTCTTTGTTCCTGATTCGAATGGAGAGTCGCCATGTAATCTTTGTGTAGGCTTAAGTGTTTCTCTACGAATCTCTTGGAAATTCCCTTCGCTTTTTTTTCGTTTCGCTTTGGGACGTCACTAGCGAATACATCTTGCTACTCAACCCCACAAACTCTTTTATCGGTACTCCCTTCGTGGCATCTTTCATCTTTCCCAACACTTGCTTGTTGATGTTGCAGAACAGTAGGTGTTGCGGATTGTAGTTGCTAGTGTCGAATCTACTCATGTTTTTAGCCATTTTCCGCGTACACGTCCACGGTCTCGATGCAATAGCACAGCGAGTCCGTGTCAGTGAACAGCAGTCTTGCTCGATCTCCATATTGGGGACGTATGTATCGGTAATGAAATTCGTAGAGAAGGAGTTTGGACAACTCTAGTATGGCGAACCCCGAGTAGGTGGGAAGATCGCACGTCACCTTGCGTACTTTCGAGTTGATCTGAACCAGGTTTTCGTGCAATATCCGAAACGAATCGGCGTTGGGTTGGGTGGAATATTTGATGGCTCGCTTGCTGTCGGTGCATAGCTTGACTTTGAGTCTTTTCTGTTTCTGTTCAATCGTCTTCCCAAATACCGAATTAGGACACAACTTGTGAAATTCCCCTTCAGACACCGTCTTCGATTCCTTTCGTTTTGCCGTATGAAAATCTATATATTGTTTCAACCAGGGCTTCTGATTGAAACTCAGCACCCTCCTGATGAGACGAAGGACCAAGCCGTGTTCGAGGTAGAATTTTAGGTTACGGTAGTGAATTACGTAACGCATCTTCCCCAGTAGGTTAGCCACTAGCTTCACGACAGGTGTCACTGGTTTTCCTCGCAACAAAGATTTCGAATACTTTGAAACTAATTCTTCTCTTATTTCAAATTTTTCAGAAGCAAGCGGGTAGTCATTGTGGAGCTCGTGAAGTTTGTTTGGGTAGTACAGATCTACTTCCAGAATGTATCCTACCGACGACGTGTCTGCTATCTTAGTCACGTCGAAAGCTCGAATCGCATCTTTAGTCAAATACCTAAAGCCGTTGTAAGGCAGCAGCTGGCTCATGGCCCAGCCATAAGCGCTATTGAGGTCCCAATCGATGATGTACTTGTTAGGTTTTGTTGAATCGTACGTTTCGGGAATGTACGGGTAGTTGGCCATCGCGAACCTTCGACTAATGAAGCTAACTCCACCCCATATTCCCGACAAGATGAAGTTGTGTTTGCTAGCGTGTGTAAATACTTCCAGTTCGGCCTTGGTCATCTTTAGCGCTGCCGCCCAGCTAAACCCTGGGGTGGAGACGTAATAGCACGGATCTATCGTGGTCTCGCAAGCAGATCCTGCGGAATTCTTCGAAAATGTCTGCCAAAAGCAGACAGTCGGTTAGCTGATACATTTCGTGGTAGGAGGAAAACTTTTTGATTTTCAGCATATTCCAAATCTTTTTGGCGTGATCGTATTGTTCGTCAGTTAGGCCTTCTTCTTTGAGTTTGGAATAAAAGTATTCTTTCGGTGGTAAAGACTGCTCTTCGAACACACTCATGCTGGAAACGTGTTCGTATGGGTAGTAACCCTTACGGGTTAACAGATCCATGGCAGTCTCTTCCTGGACGTCGGGAAGGAACCATTTGTCCTTCCCACCAGCTTTCAAGAACAGCTTCACCGTCCTAAACTCGTAATCTAGTTTATGTCTCTCCGCCAGAGTTTTCAGCAAAGAGGAGAGAAAATTATAGCTGTCTACGAACTTAAGCCGAACGTACCTTTTCTTTTTTTTTCTTTTCATCCCATCCTGTTTCAACGGTAATAGTCATGCTCATGAACCTCTCCGTATTTCTCTCGAGGACTTCTACTTTTTTCGGAAACTTGTTCACCGATCTTACCAGTAGATGCATATCGTAAGCTTCGAGACAGTGAAATACCACGGGGATCGTGGAGCGCTCTCGGGCATTCAGATTACAACTCAAGTGAGAAGCTCCTCTGTACTGGCCGGTAACGTGGCAGTGATTCCAGACTTTGTCGTCTTTTGAACCGAATGGCTTTTTGCAGTAGATGCAGTCTACAGCGTGGCTAAAATCAGCCTCTTGGACCGGAGTGAGGCATAGTGGTTGGACTCTTTTTTATGTTTCGTCGTACTCGTGCACTTCAATCACCAACTGATCGAGGAATTCTTCAACGGCATCCTCTCCCAGGTAATAAGCAGCTTTTTGAAAGTTTCCAGACCCCACCACGATATAGCCGAAGCTGCAAGGTTGATGGTGGTTGATTTTCTTCCCGGAGCTGTTAGAGGAAGGAACGGGTTTCAGAAGGCACTCGAAATTGGCGTATATGATTTTGGGGTGAATATTTCTTCTATTGAAAGCTTCAAACTTCAAAATGTTTTCGCCCGGTTTTAAGAATTTGAGCGCTTGAGGTGACGGATTGGTTCTTGTACAGTCCAGTTTGTCTTTGTCTCTCAGCGATGCCTTTCCATAAGCGGCGAAACAATTTCGACAGTAATATTTCGGGTTGCTTCCCGATCCCTGGTGTTGGAGAAATTAGTCACAATCCACGATGGCGAATTGGTGACAATTTGTCGACTCGTCTGTAATTAAAAAAAGATCGACGGGTTGGCCTTTAAAATTCGTGCTCACACGAAGGGGATGCAAGCCGTTCTCTTTGGTATAAGCAAGCACATTGATCGATAAATGATTGTTGGCCACCTCGAATGAGTCAATGTGATCCAGCCGCGTTGGAAAGTCCAGCATTAAACAATCTGCCGTTCTCACGTATACTTCGTATTCTTTCGGATTCACCATGCTTAATTTGTGTTTGGCAGCCAGAATTGAATACAAGAAGCACTTGTGGTCTGTGAAATTTTGAACATTGACTACACACTTCCACCTCTTTTTTAATTTTGCTGGCAGAGGAATGTAAGAGCCCGGTCTGAGCGGGTCGATTTTTGCTACTCGAATTGTGACTTCGTAGGAGCGATTTATCACCCAACCACTCCCTCTTTCGGCGAATTCGTCGATGGAACGTTGGATTTTAGCATAAGCTGCGTCCAGTAACTTGGGAATATCTAATGGATTATAGATTGGGGAGTAGCGGGACTGAAATCCAGTTGGTATTTCTTGGCCGTTTCGAACGAAACTCACTCCTAATCCAATTTGAGCTCTGCAAGTCACCAGTTGCCGGAGACATTCGTACAGTAGAGCTTCTATACCTCTTCGCATCAACATTAAAAGGTACAACGGGTCTACAGCCTGCACAGCTTTCGTGTACTTTCTGTGTTCGAGTCCTTGCTCACAGAGGATGGGATCGTCTGTACAGCCCAACACACTCTCGAAGTAATCGCACTCGGGTGGGTAACTATTCCTGTGTGTCTCTACGAGGTGTTGTATCAATCTTTCTCGGGTAGGATACGTTTGAGCGCAGTAAACGCAGGTAAAGTTTGTTTTTACCATCGCTCCAACTGAATGATTCTGTTTAATAAAATAAATAACATGAGCAGTAATAATTTCAACGTCCTGGTCTCAGTTTAATAATATAAATAAAAGGAGGAAAAATTTGGTATTTTTGTTGTTATTTTCCTAGAACAACTGGCTTTTCGTCGAGCCAACTGTCGAAGCGCTCGTCGTAGCCTTTCCACCTGACGAGGTAACGAGTTTTCCCTCCCACTTTTTTAGTCTTCATAATCTCTTCGACTAAAAACAGATCCGGCACGTTAGTTTTCTGCAACTCTTGCTCGTAAAAAGTGCCTTCGATTTTACTACCCAGTTGGTCGACCAACCTGTAGCAAGTCGGTCGAGTTTTTCTGACTTCACTCACCTCGAACAGTTCGTTGGTAAAGTTTTGCAAATATCCCTTATCGAATACAGATTTTGCCGTTGTCACTCTTACTAAATCCCCGACTTTGAAACTATTCTTCTTCTTTTTGGAAGGGCTCTTTTTCAGCAATATGTTTCTGATCTCCGGTTCATCGCGTTTAGTTACTTCGGATGGTTTCATTTTAATGGTAGAATGAACTCTGTCGTTGTAATCTTTGACAATTTCATCTATAATGTCTATCCACTTGTGGTTACCTCGCAGAGTGAACCGTTTCCACATGTCCGACTTCAATGTGTGATTTAGGCATTTTACTATGCTCGCCTTGAGTTCTGACTTGGTCGAATAGTGGTTTATTTTGTAGCGTTTCATTAGTGCTGTGAAATCTTTATTATAGTATTCCTTCCCTTCGTCGCTTTGCAGGCTTTTAAGTGGATTAGACATCGTGTTTAATATCTCGTTAAAAGCGCCAGTGACATCCGTGGCGTTCTTCGATTTCACAGGGACGGCCCAAGCATATTTAGAGAATACATCGATGGCAGTCAACAAGTATTTGTAATTTTCGTTTTGTTCTGCGTAAGGTATCATCTCCACCAGGTCCGCTTGAACTAAATCACCTATCCCGTAGCTAATAACGCGCCTCCTCGGAAAGTTTCGTCTAGCTGGCTTGTGTAGCTCCTCCACTAAAGTTTCCATTTGATCTTTTTTTTTTTCATTCCTATTCCCAACTTTACTTTGGTTTTCATAGCTGCGGCTACGGCAGCTGCTGCCAACTTCTCTTTCAGACCAGTTTTGCTAGATTTTGCTACTTTTACTGCATCGGAGGCCAACTTTCTATCAGCTTCGTGCCTTCGTTCCAAGTCTGGTTTGGCAGAGTTTTCGATGTCGTGCTGTTTGCAGGCCTCATCCAGAGAATTGATGGCAACATCGCCTCTGTTCAGTCTCTTGTTCAGTTTTGTTCCCGGACCGCAATAGTTGTATCCCGAAATGTGAAGTTCCACCGGCAACTTGTCTATCGCGCTGTTGAACAATCCAGAGCCTCTGCTCTTCTGAAACTGTGCTTTCCTCGTGCCGCACACTCTACACTCGCCCTTCAGCAGTTGTCGATAATTCTTAGTCACAACGTGCCTGACATTTTTACTGGCTGTAACTCTTTTGCATTTGAGGCAGTACATGTCTGTTTATTTATAAAATGAGAATGAAAAGGTATTTTAGATTGGCTGTAACTCTTCTGCATTTGAGGCAGTACATCTCTGTTTATTTATTGGCATTTTGACATTTTTACTGGCTGTAACTCTTTTACATTTGAGGCAGTACATGTCTGTTTATTTATAAAATGAGAATGAAAAGGTATTTTAGATACTAGTTTTGCAGAGAATTTATCAAAATACCATTGTTTTTCTTAAAGCAGCTGAAAGATGAAAGTGTTAAATTATGACATAGCCGATGTCAATAGGCAACTATGGACTGCTAATTTACTGAATTTTCCAGAGGACGTAATGTGCATCATTTGCGGCCCTGCCGGTTGTGGAACGACCAATTTAGTTATAAATTTCATTTGCAATCCAGGTTGGTTGAATTATGACAGCCTGCGCGTGTACTCCAAGTCTTTATTTCAAAACAAATATTTCCATCTCAGGAGAGCTTTCGAGGAAATATGTCCGGGCGTAGCTACCTTTTGTTCCAATACGAAGATAACCCACCACCAGAAGAACTGCCATGTGGCAAAACGGTAATTTTATTGGACGATTTCATGATTGAGAAACAAGACAGAATCGAACGCTATTTTGCCTACGGCAGGCACGCGGACGCCTCGATCTTTTAATTATGTCAGACTTACAGCAGGATACCCAAGAGAGTTATTCGAGACAATTCCAACATTATAATTCTCTTCAGGCAAGATGAAGCAAACCTCAAACATGTCTTCAATGATCACATTAGTGGTGACATGATTTTCGACGAGTTTCGTAGCATGTGTGGTGAGGTTTGGAACTCTGTTCCGTACGGATTCCTACTCATCGATAAAACTAAACCCTTGGATCGAAGGTATAGAAAAATGCTCGACTAACAACGACGTGTCTGCCGAAGGTTTTTGTTGACATTAACGTATGTCTAGGTTTTTGTTGACATTAACGTACGTCTAGGTTTTTGTTGACATTAACGTTTGTTGACTTAAACATTATTTTATAAAGTACTAAACTGTCATGTCTATTAAAACTAAAAACAAGAGAAGCAAACCCCAGAAAGAGGTCGATCAGTACGAGGCTCTAAAAAAGCGTCTGAAACAAAAATTTCAAAATATAAAACTGGAAAAGCAGACAGAATCTGAACATTTGGAAAAGATATTCAAACCAGTAGTTGAATCCTATAGTAGGCCAGACTAAAATGCAGATGCTACAGGGAAGCGAGGCTTCGGCTCAGCGTCAACGACAAATCAAAGAACTGTTGGCTCTAGAGGCTGGACAGAAGAAACAAGAAAAATATCACGGGAAACGGTTAGAGCATATTCAGAAAGCTCTGGAAGCGGCAACGGGCCGCGTCGATACTGAAGACGAGAATATAGACAGTGACGATGGACAGATACAGTTTCGTGCGGGTGCCAGGAGACGACTCTCCAGTTCCATGGTGCATTATCTGACCCGCCCTCCGACATATCACTTGCCCTCACGCCGGGAGCTCGTAGGAGACAAATGGAAGAGGCCTCTTTACTCGGAGATTCCGCAGTCAGA
>JAHWFP010095798.1:0-43560 GCA_023313725.1 Lithobius niger
AGCCTTTCGGTTGCATGCCGATCCAACCTCTGTGGGAATTGAAATTTCGTGGCTTTCGAGCCCTTACGTCGTCCGAAAGCCTCTTTTAAGTTTTCTGCAATCTTCATTTCGAGCCAACTGCTTTCACACTGAAGAAGGCCAGGCTCCTCCTGACCATCCTGATGAAGTCACTTGTAACTCACGATTGGACCTGAAGTTCAACAGCGGGATTCCTCTAACCATCGCTGGAAACGAAATCTTTGTGGCTCCCTTCCCGTTGACTCCCGGGATCGACCCACCCTCCGAAAATAGTGGTCGCGACGCTTTGCCATCCACCCACATTACGGACTGCTCACCAAGCCTCAAAACACGTTTCGCGTTCTCCAACCGAAAACCCGTCCTGATGCAAGCCACCAATCAACGGTTTTTTCACCGTTCGTGCTTTCTGAAAGCTTGTTTTCTCCACTCTTCGGACTACCAATCATCACGACGACGGGATCATTCACCATCCATTAACTCAGACGCGACAAGGTTTTCGTCCATCCTTTACGCACATCACCCGCCATCTCGACGGAGTAGTCTACTTGGCCCTTTCAGAAAGAGCATAAACCATGACAAGTCAACCGGCACGAAAATTGAAAGACAAGCAGCCCATCTTAGGTGACATTCCTTCCTCCATAGGAGTGAACCTTACTCGTCCTTTCGGAGAGACGGAAAACAAAACTGATCACCATCAGTTCCCTTCGTTCCACCACTGAAGGGGAAAACACATGGCTCCTCGCAGTCGTTTTCCTCGACCGACCCCACCATCCGAAAATTCATCAGCTACAACAACTGTCTGTTGACTTTTTTCGGATCACCCCGAGTGGATAAAGGAAGAACACACCCTTGACAATTAGCCACCAATTCTTTCATCCCTCCGTTGGTAAGAGAAACATCACCCCCCCCCCCCTGCAAAGACAACGAAGAAGCCTTCGTCCTTCCCTCCGAATTCGCCTCAAAGCCTTTCACTCCTTCACAACTCGAAAAAAGAGATCGAAAATCGAATGAACAAATAACAAAGAACGAAAACCCTTTCTGAAAGTCTCGTTCCGCCTCTCTGCCTCAATCCTTAATCAGGTTCACGAACCGATCAAGTCACATCAATCCCCATTAGACCCAATTCGAAAGCCTCTCAAAGCTTCCTTTAGCCCTTTCCGAAAAGCCAACGACATCGACCCATTCCACAGCACCACCTTGGGTTCCCAGCCGCACATCCACGCAGCCGGCTAAAGACTATAAAAAAAAAACAAAAAAAAAACGCCCCATCCTAAAGCAGAAATAACGAGAGCTCGCACCACCTTACTATGCATCCCCAGTCGTAACGGACCGACCATTCATTACACTCCCAGCCATCCAGCCGAAGAGACCGTGCAAGCACGCGTCCGCTCCAGAACACCGCAGCCTCCATTCGTCACTAGGAGGGAGAACTCTTTACGTGCCCACCAAAACGCGGCCCCAATCGAAGTGTTCCTGGCAGCAACGTCCTGGGGGGGGGGGGGGATTGAGGCTTAATGGCGCGTCGACAACTTGGTCATTAGCGCCAACCTCAGTCACAGTGCAGTGGTCCGGGTTGCCACTGCACCACACATTACAGAGATGTTACCGAAACCCCTAATCTAAATCTTGTCATACATCTGTACCTCCTGCAAAAATTGAAAAACACCGGACAGGGGGACAGACTTATCGCCCAACTGACACGCAATGTCATGCGGAAGATGGAACCGACGACGAACACCATCAAGATGGCGACAATCAACAAGTAAGTGCCGGACCGTAAGTGGCCGTCGACACCAAGAACATTCAGGAGGGTCAACCCCCCTTAAAAGGAAACGGTGAGTAAGTCGGGTGTGACCAATTCGCAAACGGGCCAACACAACCTCCTGGCATCATCCAGCAACCTTCACATCTCAAAACCAAAGGGACATGTCAAGAGAAGGAAACTGACTACACTGGCTGAGACCTATCGTCGCAGCCGAAACTGTGGTCAAGACTCAAGCCCCCTTAAGCACTCAGAACGAAGCAGATGCCAGCCATCCACGATGGAAGCAAGCCAGTTTATGAAGGAAGCAATCCATCCACTGAAGGTAGCAAGACCTATCTTTCAATAAAACAACGACACTTTCTGGACCTCCAATCACCACGAAAGAGACCAAAATTCTGTTTTCATCACCATGTTCGGCATAAAGTGCGAATAAATTTTTTGGGGGACAACCTGCTTGCATCCCAGGGCGCCCATCAAGGTGATGTCCACCACCTGTCTTTGACGAGGTTTCTTGTTAATGCTAATATTAACAAGGTTAAGATTTTTCAGCAACAAGAAAGCCCATTTTGCTGGCTAAAAATGGTTTCTTTTGCCGGAAAAATACTTAACCTAATACCGCCCTGCCTCCTCTTTTGAGTCACCGGCTGACACATTGAGAGGAAAATAAATGTCGAAAGCGTTCGCGCACTTGCTTTTATAGAGGAGGACTGCGCCGCGCTAAGAAATCTCCAGGGAAACATTCCATTGAGGACAATGTAATGCTAAAATTAACAAGGTTAAGTATTTTTCCAGCAAAAGAAACCATTTTTACCGGCCGGTCCAATGGGCTTTTTCATTTAAGCCAACCTCCAGATATATCAAATTTTTAAACAACCCATACTAAAATCTGTGGCATTACATACTGCAATGCAAAAGTTGTACAAATTCTAGTAGTTTGTTTAAATAACTTTTTGGTGTAATTAACCAACCACCAGCTTAGTCAAACTTTTTCTGCATCCCCTACTAAACCTGTGTTGTGTACTGTAATGCAAATACTGTAATGCAAATGTTGTACAAATTCTACAAATTTATTTATATATTTTTTGTATAGTTAGCCAACGCCCAGTCCAGTCAAACTTTTTCAGCAATCCCTACTGCACCTGGGCAGTTAGTTACATATTGCAATGCAAAAGTTGTACAAATTCTGCTAGTTTATTTATATATTTTTTGTAAGTTAGCCAATACCCAGCCCAGTCAAACTTTTTCAGCATCCCCTACTAAACGTGGGATATTACATATTGCAATGCAAAAGTTGTACAAATCCTACAAAGTTTATCTTATTTGTTTTTTTCGTAAGCCATCCTCCAGCCCAGCCAAACGATTTCAGCATCCCCTACGAAAGCTAGACTGTTACCTACTGTCATACAAAAGTTGTACAAACTCTATAAGTTTGTTTATTTATTTTTAGTATAATTAGCCAACACCCAGCCCAGTCAAACTTTTTTGCAGCAATCCCTACTAAACCAGGACTGTTACATACTGTAATGCAAAAGTTGCCAAATCTACTAGTTTGTTTAAGCAATTTTTTGGTGTAGGTCTAGTTAGCAAATGCCCAGCCCAGATAAACTTTTTCAGCATCCCTTCTAAACATGGGCTGTTACATACTGTAATGCAAAAGTTGTTCAAATTCTACAAGTTTGTTTAAATATTTTTTGTATATTCAGCCTATACCCAGCCCAGTCAAACTTTTTCAGCATCCCTTACTAAACATGGGCTGTTACGTACTGTAATACCGATTTCACATGTAGTAAATAAAGCGTGCAGTGCCGCTCCGAACCGCGCAATTTTATTTCACACGTAATAAATAAAGCGAACGGGGCCGTGATTTTGCGCTCCAGCTTGGCCACATTTCAAAACCTGGCCGGCGCGGTTCAGTACTGGACGGAGCAGAGCGGTTCGCTTTAATTATTACGTGTGAAATCTGATGCGTGCCATGCCGCGCTGCGTGGAAATGATGAAACAGCCTGCGACCCCATAATGCAACGCGCTGTTCGCCCCCAAAACAAACTGACGATATAATCAGACTACGACTAATAAACATAGCTTTAAGCTTTTAAGTTTTTGACTAGCAAATTAACAAACGTTTAGGCCTAAAGTCAGAATTTTTGTGACGGGAGATTTGGCCGCAAAATCAAATGGAGACTGCACTGCACTGTGACTGAGGTTGGCGCTAATGACCAAGCTGTCGACGCGCCATTAAGCCTCATCCCCCCCCCCCCAAATGGAGACATGCAAAAAAGTGCTACCTATTTTCACCGAACATGTATTTCCTAAATAGCATAGCTATTACACATGCGAAAACTGATGCTTGCGAAAAAAAAGTTAATGAGGTGACATAACGGTAGGCTCTAGCCTAAAGCTGACACAACCCTTTGAATGCAAACTTTATGATTTATTATGATAGTAACGATCAGGTGACCTGGTTCTGAGAAAAGATTTTTTTTTAATCTTTAAAAAAAAAAACAGCAAATGGAATAAAAAAAAACAGCCGAATGAAAAAAATGGGTTGTGGAAAAAAAAAGATCAAAAGAGAAAAGCGGTAGGCAGGTCGTTCCCTCTAGGTTACCTGGTGAAATTTTTTGCCAAGGCAACTAACCTGACCTAACCTAACAACAGAAAAAACAAAACAAAAACGACAACACAATTTATTTTTTCCTTGGGCATTTTAGCCAGGCTTTTTTTTTTCCGCACACGGATAACTTTACTCGCAGTTCACTTCTGTATTTATCGGTAAAAAAAATTAGATTAGAACAATGAAAATAGGCCTATCCGAAGCGTAATTTAATTATCTTTCATTTGGCACTACTCTCATCTTTCTAGGGGCCTTACTTCTGGAGGAATACAAGGCCACACAAATAAACAAACCAATAAATAAACAAACTGAACATTTTAATAGTGTAGATTTCTCGTATTTCTACTTTTTTTCCTTCCGACGTATGGTTCTCTATTTTTTTTTTACTTGTTGCCTATATTGAAGCCAAAAAAAGGTTTCCGCTACAAAAACAATTGAGGTAACTCTTAGTTAAAAATAATTTTAAACCGTTTTTATGAACTTAAAATAACAAACTTTGCCTTAAAATTTGTTTTACCAGGCGACTAATCTAACAACAGGAAAAACAAAACAAAAACGACAGTTATATTTATATCTTCCTTAAACATTTTTCCAAGTTTTTTTTTTTCCTGCACACAGGTGAGGTGGCCAAACGAACAGTGCCCGCTCAACATTAATTGCTTTAAGTTCCGTTTCCATAGTTGGGTTCCAAGCTTGACCGTCGAAAAACGTGGCCGGCCACGTTTCGGTATTTATTACGTGTGAAATCAAGTCGCGCTGGAAACGTGGCCGTGGTGCAGAGTGGCTTGGAGCGGCACAGTACGGTACGGCCACAACACGCGACAAATTATTACGTGTGAAATCGGAATAATGCAAAAGTTGTTCAAATTCTACAAGTTTGTTTAAATATTTTTGTATATTCAGCCTATACCCAGCCCAGTCAAACTTTTTCAGCATTCCTTACTAAACATGGGCGGTTATGTACTGTAATGCAAAAGTTATTCAAATTCTACAAGTTTGTTTAAATATTTTTTGTATATTCAGCCTAAACCTAGCCCAGTCAAACGTTTTCCGCATCCATTACTAAACATGGGCTGTTACGTACTGTAATGCAATGTTGTACAAATTCTACAAGTTTGTTTATATATTTTTTGTATAGTTAGGCAACATCCGGCCCATTCAAACTTTTTCAGTAATCCCTACTAAACCTGGGCGGTTGCACACTGCAATGCAAAAGTTGTACAAATTCTACTAGGCCTAGTTTGTTTAAATAATATTTTATTGCCGTTGAAAACCAGCATTACCTGATTTTTCCGTATAGCAGTTTCCTTCTATTGTAAGCTCAATGCTTAGCGATGAAAAGTTGGCTTCCCTGCCGTGCTCGTAGCTCCTTTCCACGCATGTGCGTGTGCCTCTATATAAAGCGCCCGACGCGAACAAGCTTCACCTTTCTTTCTAGGGCACCACGGCGAGCGGTTCTCTCTTCGACTCTCCCGATATCTTTCAATAACGTTCTGGCTGTTATACTTCTGGGATCCCTGGCCGCCAAAGGTGAATTCACCGGACCTCCTTGGATCCCCGGATTCTTCTTCTAATACTTTTATCCTGTGTCCGGTTTCTTCTTTCACTGGCCGCCACTTCTTTTCCGGTCACTCGTCTGGATTCGTCATCCAGACCTGGGGACCACCTTTACCTCCTAAACCAGTGTGGCTTCGTGCATAACGGCCACCTTTCCCGTCGCAAGTGGCCCCGCCACGTCGTTCCCGCCGAACTTCGTTTTCGATTTTTCTGAATAAACAGCTTGTTCTTACTTCTTCACTTCCGACTTCGTTACAGTGCTTCCTGGACTTCACTTCGTTCGCAAATGGGCTGAGGCGTCCCCACGACGCTCACTCTTCTTTCCGAAGCTGCCTCCTTCCCGTCTCCGGTCCCTATTTCGGCCGCCAGCTTTGGTCCTCCATCACGGACTGTCGTCACTAGATTGCCACTGCATTTTCCCCACTTTCCCCGGCCGTCATTTCGCTCGTCACGGCCTCCTCATTTGATCAGCCCCTCCCATGGCCTGCTGTTTTCCGAAGTTGCCCACGGCCACTTTTGCTGCTTCATCAGCTTCTGCAACGTTTGCCACTGGGTCCTGTCTACTACCAGTCGTCGCTCCCGTTCTGCGGTCTCCGTCTTCAGAAATGTCTTACAATGTGTTACAAAAATGAATGTTTACTATACAATTCAAATCTCCGTTAGCTGGTACTTACGAAATTAAAAGCTGCAGATAGAATTAGGCCTAAAAGTTTTTAAATACACCTAAAATCTAAAATAATCATAAAAGCTAACACATTTTTAACCGGCAATTCTGATGATTACTGCTTTTAGATTACATAATAAAGAAAGCTGTTGCAATGCATGGTAAAGTGCGTGTCTCACCATGTAGTGGCACAACTGTACAGAAGACCCGATGCGACTAGGTAGCCGCTTGTTTAGGGTAAAAATGACAAAATTTTGGGGTAGGGGCTGGTTTTTTCCCCCAACTTCCAAAATGTTGTTAATTCGTTATTTTACACAATCTCCAAAAACGCTCGTGCAAAGCTCATGTACCTCCCACCGTGAGATCTTACAATTGCTTACTAAAAATTCGTCTTTTTCACGATGCGGTGCATTCAAGAAGCATTTATAAGAGTGCCTCACCCGGTGCACTCGCTCAAAAAAGTGCTCTTCAAAACGGGCTAATTCGTACCCATTACCGTGCAGTTGCTAATTCGTCAAAAAAGGACTGTTCAAAACGGGGAATTCGTCATTATCATGCAGTTTTGCTAATTCGTCATAGCGTGCATGCTAAATTCTTCCCCATTGCAGTGCAGTTGCCAATCCTTCAAAAAAGGGCTGCTCGAAACGGGTTGTTTTTCTCTTTTTTTCCAACTACTTACCTTGGCTTTTCTTTCGAGGAGTCTTCATCTGCTGCTTCAGGCACCAACGTTTGTGAGATAGTCACTATGATTAAAGCAGAGTGCATGGCGATTTTCATTGTGGTTACTGGGCTGAGCGGTCGAAAAAAAAAAACATGGCTGCATGCACCTGCTTGAACAGAAGTTATCGTCCTTGAATCATTGAATTTCTAGTCGTAAATACCTCCCAAGTTTTCGTTCTTCTGTTCGGGTGCCAACTTTTGTCATATTCTCTTCTTGTGTCTACCTGTGCCCGGATAGTCGATGGTAAAATGCAAATTTAGCTTTCAACTTTGGTTTATTCGAGTCTTAGTGAGCTACCATCTCCAAGCTTGCCCGAGCGAGAACCCTTCGGGAGGGACGCCAGAGCGAAAATGAAAATGCCACTTGGGACAAGCCAAGGGGCCACTGGCATCCCCCAAGCCTCAAGACGCTCCACTCTACCAGCAAGGTACTTACAGGAGTTCCGGCGGCTGTGTTCTCAGTACGCCGGTTATCAGCGGCTGTACTGATGGGTCGAAGTCAGACGCTGGCGTGGCTTGTGCTTGTGTTTGTAAGGGAGTGACGGTTGCCCATCGCCTTCCATCAGGCTATTCTGTGTTTTCTGCAGAGCTTTTGGCTCTCGGTTTGGCGGTGGAATGGATCCTTGGCCTTCAGGGCACGCATTTCATTATCTTTAGCAATTCCATGAGTGCCCTGGAGTCCTTGGCGAATTACAATCCTCGGAACCCCTTGACACAACGTGTCCAAGCTTTGCTTTCCCGCTTGCCTGGCCAGCCGAAAACCGTGCTTTTCTGCTGGATCCCGGGCCATGTTGGGGTAGGAGGAAATGAGCAAGCGGATTCTGCAGCAAAAGGGGCCCTTTCTGGCCCTCTCGGAAGGGTTTTCAGCCTTGTTCCCTCGGACGCCTTTCCAACTCTGCGTCTGAGGTTACACGCTTTTTGGCAAGCCTTGTGGGATGGACAGGACGGCAATAAATTACGAGCTATTAAAGGCACTGTTGAGGAATGGCACTCGGCATGTCGCCGCAGTCGCCGTGAGGAGGTGGTGTTGGCCCGTTTGCGCATTGGTCACACTTGACTTACTCACTGTTTCGTTTTGCGGGGGATTGACCCTCCTGAATGTTATTGGTGTCGGCGGCCACTTACGGTCCGGCACTTCCTTGTTGATTGTTGCCATCTTGATGGTTTTCGTCGTCGTTTCCATCTTCCGCATGACATTGTGCGTCAATTGGGCGATAAGTCTGTCCTCGTGTCAGGTGTTTTTCAATTTTTGCAGGAGGTACAGATGTATGACAAGATTTAGATTAGGGGTTTGAATAATATCTCTGTAATGTGTGGTGCAGTGGCAACCCGGACCACTGCACTGTGACTGAGGTTGGCGCTAATGACCAAGCTGTCGACGTGCCATTAAGCCTCATCCCCCCCCCCCCCGAGTGAGAACTGAGTATGTGGCGTTCTCTCTCGCCGCTAGGTGGCGTGCACCCGTGCGCAAACATTGAGCGAACGAAAACCCAGCATGAGGCAGCCACGTGATGATGGCATCATCACAAAATCAACATAAAAACAAATTAAATAAAAAAAGGAATTATTTTACAGCTAAAAAAAAACAAAACTGGGATTACCTTAATCATACGCAAACCGAAATCAAGTTTATGACGGAATCAAACACAAAATAAATTTAAAATATAAAAAAAAGTAAGTGTATTAACTTGAATAAGAAGAAGGTTGGTAAAGTAAAAACATGAAATCCTTCATAAATCAATCGATGAAATAAAATTAATACAATAATAAACTCTGTGTAATATTATTGAAACCGTTAACCCAAGCAATGAACACATTGAAAACTATAAAAATGTAAAAAGACAAGTTACCTATGATGTTAAAACTCCAAAATAAAAATATTACCAAAAATTTATTGAAAATAACGAAGCAAAAATTTGGGAGGATATTAACGAAGTTTGTGGCAGGTCTAAAAAACAACAACAGAAATCTTGATTATCAATTAAAAAAATCATTCCCTGATATTGAGATTTAAGACTTTATTTGACAACTTTGCAAATCGCTATAGACACGCAAATCCCTAATTTAAAATTATTAAATAGTAGTATACAACGATATAAAAAAAATCAGGTAGAAAACACTAGACATGTAGCACAAACAATTAAACTATTGAATCCAAATTATTAAGATATTATTTCGATAATTAATAAGCTAAACAATAAAAGGTCAAGTAGATATGATGGATTTATTATGGATCATTTCAAACAGTCGAAATAACAAACTGCTAGATTAATGGTAATTTTATATGTCATGAAAATATCCATTACCTCATTATTAGCATTCTCCTTCTACCAATGCTGTTAGTATTAGAGTTCTGGAGTCCTCCATGCGCCGCTACCCAGCCTCCTTCATATATGCAGCCTCCTTCATATATGAACTCGGTCGGTGATCGATGCCTCATCTTTTCTTCTCAACGTCTCGGCCACATTAGACGTGCTTTTGTACTGTCCCTCACCTTTTCGATTCCCGAGCCTGCTATGCCTTGTATGAAGGGTATGACTCGTGAACCATTACCTAGGAAGGCCACTTCGCTGCTCACCGCCAAACCGTCGCAGGATTCCCCTCCCCTACCCGTTTTCTCCAGTCTGTCTGGACAAGCCGCAGTCATCTGGGGACAACGCTTTGTCTCCTACGGTTCCTCTTCGCGTGCCTCTTCCTGTTGGATCGGTTGTGGTTATTGTCTCTTTTTCTGATACAGCGACCACGTTACCACTACAGTACAGTCAGGTTCGACCTTTGCTTCAACTGCGCTCCCTTCAGGATGAGAAGTTTCAAGCCAAGAAGCCTATGCTCGCCTCAAGTTGCAGGTGAAAGCCAAGAAGGCCACAGCGAAGCAGACGTCATTGCGTGCTGAAATGGTTCACTGGATCTTTCCTCTCGGTCTTCCCGCCGCTTGGTGACCTCGTAGTCCTTTATTGCTGAACACCACAGTGAGCCACTCTCCAAAGAACGCGTCCATGAGTTGATGAAATCGGCGCTCCGTTCCTTCAAGCAAAAGCAGCCTGCAACACCTACACTCCCTGTTCCGTCTCGATACATGGAGGACTGGGCAGCCTATTCTACTAAAAAGACGAAGCTGTCTCCTTTAGGGGTCCCGGGCCCCTCCTGCCAATGGGATTCTTTCACCTTACAACCCGTTTGGCCCCACGACCTCTTAACCCGGATGTCTCCGACGGCTCGGACTCTATAGAGGACAATGATGCCTGACACCGGGTTTTGGATGATCCCCCTTATCGGCACGCCCACTTCAAGCCTCCCTTTCCCAGCAACTCTGATCCCTCTGAGATTCCTCTCCACGGATCTTCTAAAGACCGTCGAAAGCATCATACTGTTTCTCATATAAGCCATCCCTCCAGGACCCGAGCCCAGTAAGAATCGTAGTCTTTCTATTGGGTTTGGCTTCGGGCTTCGTGATTGGCTTCCTCGGCAACATCCTTTCATTGGACAGTCCACTACTCTTCTTACTACCCTTCTTCATACAGGCGGCGTTCTATTGGGCACCGGTGCCCCGCTCGAGCTCGACAAGGATCACTCTTCCGCCACGGGTTCTAGGCGAATATTGCCCTGGTAAACCCCCCCCCCCGAAAAGATACCCCGTCAATATCCCCCTGTTTGATTTCCAACCCAGAAAATATCCCCCTAGAAAATATTCCCCAATACCAATTTCCCCCCAGAAAAAAATACCCCTACAAAAAAAGTAAGAATACAAAACAAACAAAAAAAACTGTTAGGTTAGGGGAGGGAATGGTAATAATCATCCTAAGGCCTCTGCCAATCATAACTGCCATAAATTCGCTGCCGTAAAAATACTAACTTTTTAATATCAATATCCACTGATTAAAAATCTACTCCCCTCCCCCCAAAAAAGAAAAGCTGAAGTTGGAAAAAAAAGTAGTCAATGTAAAAAATAACCGATCTTCGCCTCCATCCTCTGACTCCATCACCACACATTATTGAAAATTAATTATTATATACCTTTTCATCTTGGAGTGAGACGTTATTGTTATGAGTGACACGCAGGAGATTGCCCATGGTGGTTGTGGTGCTGTTGAGAGTATTCTAGCATTCGAATCAGCAAACTTTTTCCGCTGAGGCTGCAGTGCATGACTATCCAGTATTTGAACGCAGTACATTGGGTGATAAGCTCCATTTTTTGCGTACGCTTCAAAAATAAAAAAAAAAACATTCGATGGTGACATCCAACTCCCGAGTGAAAACTGTGATGCCACACTTCAATCGAGTTATTTGTGTGTGGAAGATCTGATTGTGCGCACAAGTGCATCGTCCAGAATTGAATGCTGTAAGTATGCTGCGGCGACCTTAATGCATGACCAGTATAAGTATCCTCAAATAGTCTAGGATAGGGGCTAAATTTTGCAACTGTTTAAAACCGTCAACAGCACTGTCACAAGGCAGGTAGGCAATGGAAGGAACTCTAAGGGGAGGTGATCGTCGTCTCTATAATCTGTTTGCAACCTCTTTGTCCTTTTTTTTTGCGGGGACAGGGGGGGGGGGATGGTTCCTGGGCATTATTGATGTTGAAAAAGTTTCATTCCTAGTGTTTTCCAGCAGTGAGTTTCCGGCAGTTAATCAATTTTTGGCTTTAGGATGATTATCATTTCCTCACCTAATTTATTTATTTTTGTTTTGTGTTCGCACTTTTTTTTAAGGGGGATATTTTCCGGGGGCAAATTGGTATTGGGGGATATTTTCTAGGGGGATTTTTTTTTTGGGGGGGGGGAATCAAATGGGATGGATATTTTCCGGGGATCTTTTCACCAGGGGGATTTTCGCTTGTTAACCCGGCCACGTCCTGGGCATGAGATTGCCTTTTTCCGTCCAACTGGGAACGGCACTGCCAATCCAAAGAACTTCGACACCGATCCCCAGTCGGAATTTCTTACGGCTGATGTGAAGATGGACTTTGGGACCTCTCTATTCTTTCCACGTAACGTCTCGATCCCAAGTTTTGTTTTTCATGATAATGACTGTTTCCTCCATCTGGGCCTTCGGGCAGCTTCCCAGGCCGATATCCTAAATATGGCCACTAATGTCCTCTGTGAGAAACTCTGCGGATCCCCGCCCGAAGACACAAGAGACCTAACCTACCTTATCAGTCTGGTATTCTGGGAAGCTTGCTTCGCTTCTACCATTCCATGGACGGGTTCATCCGAGCCTTCTTTAATTCGACTCTTCTGCTTTGGGGTGTGGTCCTCAACACGGCCCCCAACTTGCATGATTCCACTCGGCATGTTCTTTGCAACAAGCCGATCCACGAGTCGGACACGCTTTTCTATCCCAAAGCTGGCCCTTCACCTCATAAGCCAAAACCGACTCAACCTGGAACTGGTCACCGTTCTCGAGCTCCTGAACCCCATACCAACATTGATTACAAAGAAGACTGGAATCTACCGACACCTTCACGACCGGATGGACAGGCACGATCACCGCTTCGAGGGAACCAATAGCCCTTTTAGACCGAAGGCCAGGGACGCAGGTGCGGTCCCTCCTTTGGCAGGAGCGCAACTCCCGATTGTCGGATATGCAAAGCCTCCCCTGGACCACGATATCGTTTCCGATATACCTGCTGACGTTTATCCTCTGTCCCATCCGGTTGGGGGCGTCTGCGCTTCTTTTTTCCAACTTGGCAAAGTGTCACAACCGACCAAACCGTTTTGTCCATCATCCGTCACGGGTTCCAACTAGCCCTTTACCTTCAGCCATCTCTCGGGTCCCTCGATCCCCCTGTCAAGCGAAATCTCCAATCTATTAGCAAAGGATGGTATACGAGCCAAATACGCGCTGAAAATGTTCTACTATAATGCGGGAAAACAACTTCAAGTGTCAGATGTTGAAATTAGATTTTTGGTACACTTTGTGCTTATACCTTACAGAGACTAGCTAGAAAAATGTGCACACATTTCATTTGGAGAATTCACGTATCCCTTCAATTCTTTGCATGTTTCTTTGCGGGTATCTGTGTCATACTGGTTAGAAATATATGAGTAGTAACTTTCGTGGAAAATGGTGAGAAAAACGTAAATTGGTTCTCTACAATGTTGTGGAATTTATTACTCTTCTGTTTTGTTGCCATTTAAGCTGCTCTGTTCCCATTTAAGCAATCTTTTTTTATTCTAGGACAGAAGAAATGTCTGGCACACCTGCAATCCCTCAATCAGACATCAGGCTACTGATCAACCAGTACGCATTTTCTCAAAAGAATACGCCAGAATGGTTGAACGCAAGATCGTTACTAGTTGCAGGACCATGGCAGAACTACTTTATAGAGACTTATGACGCAGCTAATAAATGTTCCGATACAGAGTTAATGGCTTTAGCTACAAATTATATGTTTTACTTCATTAATACTGACGATTTCTTAAATGAAAACGAATTAGAAATCCAGAACTTGTTTGACCGACTTCCAAAAACTGAAACTGTGGTAGAGTGTACAATTATACGGCTTCTCCAATGGACAGAGCGGCACGAAGATTATAGGGAGATATCCTTGGTAAAAATTCTGAATAAAATCGACGTTGGTTTTGCCAAAACGGAATTTTTGAAACAAATTTTAGAATATAGGCTAATTAGAAAGAATTATCATTTCTTATGCACACTACAATCAGAAGCAAAAAAAACGAGAATTACCTCTTCCTGTAATCTTCGAGAAGACCAATGAAAATAGGCTTTTAGTTTTTGGAGAAAATGACAAAAACGAGGAATGTTTTAGCGTGTACAGCATTGCAGATAATGAATGGTCAAGTCCCGAAAGAGCAGAAATATACATAGGGAAAGCATCGGGGTCATCACTGGCTTGGCATAAAGGTTATGTGTATGTTATTGGTAGGTTAAATTCGTCAGAGATTACAAAATTCTGTCCTTCATTAAATGCAATTGTTTCTCATGGACAGCTTAACACAGCTGTATCATTCCCTAGCGTTGTTGTAGTGGGCAATTCTATTCACATTGTAAATGGCCAAGCTGTTACTGGCACAAATACTGTACAATGCTACGAGCCAATACAGAAGAGTTGTAAAATTCTCCAATCGACAATATCATCTTACACAGTTCCCCAGTTTTTTTGGTCTTCACATACTTTGTATGTACTTGGCTTCAATAAAGATCACAGTAGCATCGAGAGTTACAATGCCACGGAAAACAAATGGGTAACAGAAACACATTTTACCGGTGAAAATATTCCTTGCAAAGCTGCTGTGTTCTCTGGAAAACTGGTTGTCATGGGAAGTCATAAAACCGGTAAAAGCCTTCACTTGTATAATGACTCTCGAAAAATGTGGGAAAAAAAATCCTTTAAAGAGGGTCCAGATTCCATACGCACTTTAAAATCTGCAACAGTCAACTACCAAAGTGCTCTGCTAGCACTTGATCACGACGGCATAGTGTATTTGTTGTTTGATTTAAGTTCTCCCGAATGGCAACAGAAAAAGGGATCCAGTCTTAAGATAGCAAGGGGTCATCATACTCTATTAATTTAGAGTAAGTAGCAGATTGGTTATACGATTACATTCACACCAATGGGTAAAGAAGAAATCCACATATAAATTCCTTGCGGAGCCAACTTAAAAAAGGCCCTTTTTGTTACACATTTCACTTTATTACCGCTGCGAAATGAAACTCTGTTCTTTACATAGCTAAGTGCCTTTTAAAAATTCGTTCTCTTTTATCAATCTATCACTTCCCTTTTTAATAAATAGATTAATTGCTTTTTACCTAATGTGCTACTGTTCTTTAATTTTGTTCTGAAAGCTTTAGATGATGTAGTGATTTCTTATAAAATTGAACGCCATGTGAAAGACTAACACTTGTCTTTTTGTAATTTGATTTTTCTGTAAACTATCTTAATTAAGAATTAAAATCTATAGATAATTTATTCACACTCTATAATTTATTATGATGGTAAGATTACTTAGATTTTCTTTGGAGTTAGATAGCAATTTATCATCCCATTATAAAAGACCATTATATGGTCATTGTGGCTGAGTTGTGAGATAGCTCAGCCTGGTTGCTGGATGTTTGCGGATCTGGTCGAATCCCTGGAACTCCTTCAGCGGCTATGGGAACTATTCTGACCAATTCTGGACAATCTTTTGCCCTCTACGATGATCGGAGGTTTCCCGGATCGAATTCCCGGGTTGGCACCTCCCTTTACCAGATATTTCTTCTTCTCTAAAAGTATGGTAATGTTCAAAATTGAGCCAGTTCAGCCATACAAGCATTAAGTTGCTTCGGCTGACTTAAGGCACAAAGAAATTAATTTTTTTTAAATGTTTATTAAAATGTTTAAAATGATTACTAAATCTACCTTCATAGGAATTTACCCCCATCACGGAGAACCAACTTTTGTCGGGTGCAGAAAAGGGAATTAAGGTAGCATGAGGGCAAAAAGTTTTTTTCAAATTTTTCTCTGGCATAATTCGGTAGCTGATGTCTGATGAACATTTCTGCATACATTTCTGATTTTAGTCTAATATCAAGAAAATAAATGTTGATTGCAGAGTGCACAGGCTACCAAACTTGTAAATTGAGCCTCTCCTGCACTACTGCAAATGTGCTGGAAAAACTATTAAAAAACTGTAATATTCTACGTACTCAAAGTGATTTCAGCGTACTAGATGGTATTTTGGTCTAGAATAGTGGCCAGTCATAAAAAAAAAAACTAGTGGTGAAAAAATTGGGATGTGTTGTTGGCAAGCTGTGTGAAGATGTTCTGAAAAGGAACGATAAGCAGTGCATCTCACATAGCTCACGAAGGCTAAAATGAGACTAAAATCAAAAGGAAACATTAGAAATGTAAAAAACGGGTGTGAACAGTCTCTGGATAAATTTTGATGTTCCTGGAGATCCCTGAGAAGCTTGCAAGTGTGTGTTTTTCATGCATGTTTGACATTCTTCCGACATAAATAAGTTTCTCAACTTTGAGTGCATTATTCCTACAATTCTTTTTTCTGCAGGGCGCTGCAATACATGATGTACCTTTTCTCGCAAACTACTTGTCCGATTCTCACAGTTTTTGTTTTGTTTTTCTCAGTAGACCTGCGGGAGTATTCTGGAACTTTGAAATTTAATAATATATAGAGTACGCAGCTTAAAAATGTTTAATGAAAAATTTTGAAAAAATAAAAAATTGTAACCAGTATTTTTTAAACATGTTTTTCTGAGTTTCAACATGTAGTCACACACATTGGCTCTTCAAAAAGTCCAACCGAACATTGCTAGGACTTTTCAGTCCAGAGAAAAGGTACATACGCTAAGCAATGTTTTATTTTTATAGCCGACGAAAATATACATTACCTATTTTATTAAATAGCAGTTCCCCCCCATTTGAGCTCTTATTCCCCTAGAAGAAAGTTGTCTTCCCTGCCGGGTTCGTAACACTGCGCATGTCCGAAAGTGGTTCCGTCTATAAATATGGAGCGCAGCGCAGCGCATATCACCATCTTTTCTCCTAGGGCTATCGCCGCGCATGGTTGCTCTCGAGCACTCCCCGCTCCGCTTCTACGACGATCCTCCTATACGATCCGCTCCAGACTTCACAGTCCTCACTAACGCTCCGCCGGAGCCTGTCAGCTCAACAATCCAGGGTTCAGACAAAACCTGGAAAACCTGGAGAACCTGGAAATCTCAGGGAAATTGAAAATAGAGCAAAAAGCCCAGAAATTTCAGGGAAAACCAAAACTTTTTAAAAATCAGGGAAAAGATAGGGAAATTTGAAAAAATGTCTTTGTGTCTGATCTGTAAGTTCCATTGAATTAGCAGATCAGAAACATAATCCTAGGCTAGTAGATAATATTTTAATTTGTGATTTAATATGTTCAAGTAGTTTAGATATTACTTCAATAAACCAAATCTTAGGCTGGTACCAATATCTTTGATGATTTTTTGGGATGTTGGATTATTTTTAGGGAAATATTAATGAAAACATTAGCTACTGCCCGTTTCCCTAACCAACATCTTGTAAACACCTGGAAATTGCCATTGGATGCACCTGGAAATCTCAGGGAAATTGAGAATTAAAAAATTGTGGTAACCCTGGAATCCCTCTCTGCAACCAGCACCAACACGCTGTTTAGGGCGGACTCCTGCTCCATGCGTTAGGACGACCCACCCCCTCGGGGGGGGGGGAATGAGGCTTAATGGCGACTACCCCCTCGGGATCCGCCTTCTGTCGCCTCCCCTCGCAGGGGATGGGTCGTTCGCTCATTCGTTGCTGGTCCTTGGGCATCTTACGCCTAACAGTGCTAAGGGTGTGCTCTTGGTCTCTTACCCGGGGCGGCCCATGCTTCGTTCCTGTTTGGACGGATCGGGAACCATTCTGTTCAATGCCGTACCCCTACCGTGGTCCTCCCTTTAGCCTACGACCGCTCCGACAGTCATCTGCGGCTGGTTCCACTTTGGGCCGGTTTTTCGGTCTAGGTCAACATCCTCTCTGCACCTTGATCCGAGCTCCCTGCAATTCTACTCCGCCCTTGCGATTTAACTTGGCCAGAGGACGCTGCAACTTCGGTATCGGTGCACTCCGGATTTGGAATCGTCTGTCAGCATCCCTTGTTATGGACCTGTGTCCGGGGAGGGGGGGACACCATCCTGCTACTCTCTCTCCAGTGCTAGACTTTCCAATCCTCAAGTCCTAGCTCCCTCAGCCTTTCAAGGGCTCCCGGTCCCCAGCGCTCCGCTTGCGGGGGGGGGGGGACGTGTTGCTATCCACTTTCTGGAAGATAATCGCCCCCTGGCTCCTATCGGTGCTGTTGTCATTCACATTGGGTCGTTCCATTCGTTAACTCCTACTCCACCGGCGTACCCAAATACAGGTTGTCCGTGTTCCCTTTGCTCCACCACAGTCTGCAATCTATCCTGTTCTTGTGTAACGAAAACACCATCCACAGCTCAGTACCTCCTCTAGGTCATCTCCTCTATGCCCGTTCCTGCTCCGTCTCCTCCTCAGACTAATCTCGCCATTGGCGTACTCAGCCACCACCAGCGACTCTCTACTACGCTTCTTGATCTTGCAACTTCTCGCGCCATGCACTTGTTTGTTGGATTCGCCATGTCAAGCTCCTTGTCCTCTGTATCAACCAGTACCCGCATAGTTAGTGCCAAACGATCCTACATCCAACAAAAACTTGACCGATCATCTGGAAGAGGCAACTCCACTCCAGACAGCGGCCGACTCAATAGGAGCGCCAGGAAGCTGCCGCACAGAGCTACAGACGAACTTCCAATGCTAAGAAAAACAAGAACATCACGCTTCTATGTCCTCTGATCTGTTTCCTACTGTAACCAAACTGTCTCTATCCGCCTCGTTGGATCAACTGAAACACGCCGTAAAGCCACTCTGCTTCCTTCTGTGTTAAAAACTGTCAAGAAGGCTACAAAACGATCGTCCTTTTTCTGGTCCTCCACCTAAGCTGCAGCGCCACCACACTACCTCATCCTTCGATCCGCTTCTTGCTGTGGCCGGACCATCTCGATCCTCCACGTCCACTCCACCTATGAAAGGTTCTCCGCTTCTTCGACTTACCGGTTAAGTATCATCGGCAGTTACGCCGCCACCCTCCGTTCCTCCACCCTTCCCTTCAGCTTCCATTTTGAGAGCAGCTCTAAAGCAAGGCCTGAATGTGTCAGTTAAGGATTTGGAGAACATGGATTTTAACATCCGATTCGTTTTGGCCATTGCCAAAGACTTTTCTGAGGAACTTTACTCCTTACGCGCCGCCAATGCAAAGCTCCCAGAACTTCAGGAAACAGCCGCCTCCGTCCAAGCCATCCGAGAGGTTAATAACCAACTTCTTCTGACCAACGAAGCCCTTTCAAATGAACTCGAGCACCTCAATTGTCACCATCGGCCGCTTTGCATCAACGACGTTCTGCTTAAAGCAAAACTCTCGTACGTCTCTCCTATTCCATCCTCTCCGCCTTGGAGAACGTTCTAAATTGTGCACACTCACACACACGATGGCTTCGTAATACACCAGCATCTATGACGATCCAACTTCTCAACCATCTGCCGACCATTCACCATCCGTTCTGGACTTACATCGCGATGCTCCTTTGCCACGGCTATCTTCACTTTTAGGTCCATCAGCCATGGCTTGTCAATCTCTGACTCCTAAATGCACTCCAACAAATACTTCCCTTCCTCCCCCTGTCACAACAAGGCCATGGGGTTGCCCTGGGATTGCAAATTTTGCCATAAAAAACCTCTCCTCTTCACCCTTCCGATAGATTTTACACTGCGAGGGTCTTACTCCGGAACTCTCCTGCCACAACAACTGAGCATTGGACTACGTTCCTCGCCATTATCTGCTCCTATTCTGCTTTTATGATCCGCACCCTATACGCTTGCTTCGATCCTTCTTTCACTTGACAAATTGGATACTTCAACCTCTCATCTGAACATGCTTTTCGACAATTCTAGACTTTGTCCCCATTTCACCGCGTTTAAAACCATTTTTCGTGTGTGCTCCGTCCTTTTCCGACTCTGTTCGGACACTCCTTTCACTGCTCCTCATCATCATCCTCCGCACTTTTGACTATCCACAGTCAACAACGTACGATCCGTCAAGACCTAACAGTAGCGCAGCGCTATTGATGTTGGCCCAGCTCCGCCTCCGTTTTTAGGACTAGCCTTTGTTGGGCTTCACCCTTCAAGCAACTGCTGATCACTTCCCACCCAAAGGCAGACGGATCTTCACCTCTCAATATTTGGTACGCCGCATTGTACCCCTAGGTGTAAAGCTCCTTAGTTAACTCGCCTATTACTGTTTTCACATTCATCGGCCACTCCTTATCCTACTCCTGTGGCTGGGCTAGAGTACTGAGGTTGTCTTCACCGGGATTTGTTCCATGGGGTCACTGGCTCGTAAAGCGGGAGACTCAAACCTAGCCCTCCTCCTAGGTGATAAAGTCTGCTATTTAATAAAATAGGTAATGTATGTTTACGTCGGCTATAAAAAGACTAAAATTCCAGGGCCTGCACCTGGTTAATTTTAGTTTTTATTGCGTAAAACGAAAATATACATTACCCACATCCCGCCCAGCCCCCCCCCCCCCTCTATGGAACTAGGTTCTAGAGGATTGGAGAAAAATTGATGCTATGCGTTGCGCTCCGTATTTATAGATGGAACCATTTCTGGACATGCGCAGTATTACGAGCCCGGCAGGGAAGTCAACTTTCTTCTTGGAGAATAAGAGCTCAAATGGGAGGATTGCTATTTAATAAAATATGTAATGTGTATTTTCGTATTAGGCAATAAAATCTAAAATTAACCAGGTGCAAGCCCTGGTATTTTAGTCTTTTTTAACAATTTTTTTAAAAAAATGTTTAGCTCCAAATTAAAAATTTTTAGGCTCGTTTTGAAGGATGTGAAGTGCCTACCCACATGCAAATTTTCAGAACGATAGTCCACAAGTTCACATAGAACCGTAGAAAAAAATGCCTAAAGTTTAACCCTCATGCCACTTTAAGCCTTGCTAGCCAGACTGCCTCCTGCCATGCAGAACAGAAAAATAGCATACGCACAAGATTACTTAATTTTCAACCCTAATCTTCTGGTCTTGTTTACCTACAAGCACAAACGAAACACTAATGAATGCCTTCAATACAATAAAGCATGGGTCAACCAGTGGCGTAACTTAATAACGAGAAGGCAACACTAGCAATTTATCAGCCATATGGTGTGGAGTGAGAAACCAATATCAGCTAGCAGGTTTGAGGGAGAGCTGTGAGCTACCAAGCTGTGTCCTGCGCAGAGGGCACCGTCATAGGACTCCGTCATAGGACTCCATCTGCGAATGAGTACATGGTCATAAGTGTCCAAAAGTAAGGGCCCAACGGAGCAAACGCCACAAGGGTCCAATGCACAAAGGTCCGAGATCATAAGGGTCCCACCATAAGGAGACCCGTCACAAGAGCCCATCGTCATAGTAGTCCAACATGGATCAGCCACAAGAATCCAAAGTCGCAGCCCTCCAAAATCCAGTAGCCAAAGCAGTCCAACGTCAAAACAGTCCATGGTCAAAAGGGTCCATACGAAAACATGACAAAAAAGGCTCCAAAGTGTTGATTAGTCACAAGAGTCCATTCATCCGAAGAAGGGTGCCGTCACTAGGTACCAGAGTCATAAGTGCCTCCCATCGTAAGGATATCTACACTAGAGTCCAAGCACAAAATCCGTCGTAAGGGTCCAAACACCGCGGACACAACGTTTCGAATCATCGCCACTGATCCGTCTGATAAGTGTAATTAAAATAAAATGGAATAGTAGTAATTTAACCAAAATGAAATGTGGGGAGACTGCTAAATAAACATGGAAAGGTCAGGAACTAGCTTTTATTGAAGCTAGTACAATATTCCAAGCAAGGTCCTGGCCCTACAATATATTTCTATATAAAATTCTGCCCCCCTTCCCTGCCCCACCCCACAAAAGAAAAATAGAGCTGACGAATCCTTTGCTTAGCAACCACTTGTTGACAAAGACCTAGTGGGAACCAGGTTACGAGTTACTTCATTGTGAATACTAATTGTTAAAAAGAAAATGCAGTAAAGTCCACTAGGCCTGCGGCAAGAAAAAAAAACAAGGAAAAGAACGCGGAAGGAAAGAGAGACCTACAAAAAGCGGAAGAAAAAAGACAGAAGAAGGAAAGAGCCAGAAAAAAATAGCAGATGGGAAAAACAGCTGTAAGAAAAAAAAAATGTTTTAAACTTGTTTTTGTCGTTTTGTCGATTTTTATTACGGTATTTTAGGTACGTTAGGTCAGTTGTCTTGATTCGAATTTCTACTGGCAGGGTTTCAGTTTCACAAGAAAAAGGCCTTTTTTTTTTGCTTTTTTTTTCTCTGCCTAGGCCTACCGCTTTTTTTTCTCGTGGCTTTTATTTCCTCGGGTCATTTTTTCCTTCTTTTATTTGGCCCAGTTTTTTGTAATGTTACTTTTTTTCCACGATTTGCTACACAATGTAGTGAATACGGTTAGACTCTTGGCTTAGTGTTAGTTGCAAAAGATTGTAGCAAGAGCAGTAATGTCTGTAGTCCTGCAATATGGAATTTTGTCCTCCCCCTCACCCTCCCCACCCCAACTTAAGTTAGGCCCACTGGCAAAGATTGGCAACATTTGGAGCAATCGCAGAATTGATTTTCCAATCGCCAATAAATCGCGAATAGCCGTTTTTTTCCTAAATCGCAATGATTTAAATTAATTCGAATTGTTACGACTTAGTATAAGATTTGAACTGACCGACTCCTGTGCTCTACTGACGATATGGGCGTGTTTCTAAACTAGAGGGAAGAGTGAGATGGATTCCTCTAAGCCACGCCTCTGAACGTCACCAAAACCGATCAGTGTAGAAACACCATTGCTTCACTGGTCGTTCTCAACATTAGAAAAATTAGCAATAATCCTTGCCACATCTATTTTCAGCGAAAGTAATGTTAGTAAAAACATAATCCACCCAAAACCAAAACTGGTAAGAGAAGCCGCCAAGTTTACAAAAAGGGTCGGCCTTTCAAAGTAATGATATCATTCAACCAGGGAAAGGCCGCCAAGGTTAATCCTATTAGCCAAGTTAATCACTCCTACTAATAGTTCGCAGGTTAAATGAAAACTAGAAGATTGCTACTAGCGGTAGCAATCTTCAAGTTTTCATTTAACGTCCAAAGTATTATTCGGTGCGATTAACTTGGCTAATAGGATTAACCTTGGCGGCCTTTCCCTGGTTGAATGATATCACTACTTTGAAAGGCCGACCCTTTTTGTAAACTCGGCGGCTTCTCTTACCAGTTTTGGTTTTGGGTGGATATCACGACTTTCATAGGCCTGTGAATGTACAAAAAATTCCACGGTGTAATTGTCACCTCTACCTTTTTTTCCTGGAGGTATTTTATTGTATGAATGTTCTCATTCATAATTTTCACATTTGTTATTGTTATTCCAAATAAATTAATAACAAGCGTAACAGTATGATAATTGCAATTGCAAGGACCTAATCAATTCCTACGGAATAAAAGATACCCTGTGTCTTATTGAACCAGTAATGAGAAATTTATTCGGGTCGTGGGGCATATAATTCATTTTGAATTCACGTACCGTACCTGAATGTTCTTGGTGTCGACGGCCACTTACGGTCCGGCACTTACTTGTTGATTGTCGCCATCTTGATGGTGTTCGTCGTCGGTTCCATCTTCCGCATGACATTGCGCGTCAGTTGGGCGATAAGTCTGTCCTCCTGTCCGGTGTTTTTCAATTTTTGCAGGAGGTACAGATGTATGACAAGATTTAGATTAGGGGTTTGGATAACATCTCTGTAATGTGTGGTGCAGTGGCAACCCGGACCACTGCACTGTGACTGAGGTTGGCGCTAATGACCAAGTTATCGACGCGCCATTAAGCCTCAATCCCCCCCCGTAAAAAAAAAACGATTTGGTTTTGGTGGGAAAAAAAACGACCAAACCTTTGCAATAAAAGATACCCCGTCTCTTCGTGAACCATTCCATTCTGAATTTTAATTGAGGCCGTGGCCTGCTGCCATGCGCCCGAAAACGACAATACGAACTAATTTCACAAATTACAAAATTACAAACAAATTACACCATTACACTGCACACACAACAGAACTTCAAGAACCAAGTTGCCATCGGGTCATCCAATACACTAATGCACCAAGTTCCACATCGAAACGCTGCTCCTCCGTACTGCAACTCCCGGTAGTGCAACCCACCTTCTCTCCCCCATCTAGGGACCGTTCCAGTGGGCACCAACCTGCAACCACCGCACCAGTACAATGCTTGCAGAATCCCTGCTGGCACACCGTTTGCACCTATTTGCAACAACAATGAATTCTGACAATTACGTACTGAAACGATAAGCGTGTAACACTTAAGCATGTTATAATCTACTGTTGGATGACAATACAAACAATGGTTACAACAATACTTTTGCACTTACGAGCCACTTCAGGAGCACGTGCTTCTAGCTGCAACCCCCATTTTAGAAAAAGGCACTTCTCATACGACGCTTTACCTGTCTGCCGAAATTTAGATTTGGCAACTTTCCCTAATGAGCTGTAGACGTGTCGTTATACCCTATGAGAATTAACATGGGAGCCTGCGGACTAGTTACTAGTCACAAGTAACACAAATCAACGTTATTGAGGACACTTTCTCTCCATGAAGGACACGTTCCCACATTTTTGTGTTGAGTTTTTCTTTGTTACTGGACCCAAGACACCTGATTCAAACGATTTGCAAAGATTTCTACCGCATGGGGAATTTACACCATTATGCTGAAATCACGTATAAGTTGGTTTAAGTTAAAAGACACAGTCTGCTAGTGAGCCGCCATCTGACAACAATTACACTCTAACAATTACGCTCTAACAATTAAGCTCCAACATCAATAACACGTCTACTTGGCGGCGACACACTAGATACAAATGATTATTAATCTCTGTTTAATTGGATTTTGTTTCTAAATTTAGACATTTTCCATATCTCACTTCCTACAGTTTAGAAAGACGACCATCTCAGCTACTAATGCGTGATGGCAGCCATGTTTGGATCAGTAAGTGAGCGAGAAAAAACTTGCCTCACTTTCCTCAGCAACATCTCAGCTCCATGACGTCACGTTTACGTAAAGTGGGAGGAGTTTGGATCAGTCGCCTCGAGTTAAGAAACAGTTTTCCTCACTTCCCTCAGACATCCCTCTAGTTTGGAAACAGCATCTTTACGAGGTGTGTTTTGCTGTCTTGGTTTTCCTTCCAATTCCTAGCAAAGGCGAATTATGATTCGATCTGATATTAAATCGTATCGAATGAATCTCTAACCTCAGGAAGATTTACACTCATTGAAATAGTATTTTGTCGATGCAATACCATCTCGTGATTTGACTCGTGATTCATTCAGTGAAGGGATTTTGATTTAAGAAGGATTCAAATCACAACCTAGGACGCAGAAATTGGGCACCACATCAATCGAATCTCATAATAATTCTTGCGGTTTGCACTAGTGGACGAATCGCCATTCGATTTGTAAGGAATCCAGTCGAATATATTTCGACTGAAATACCTATTTTTTTTTTTTGCAATGCCAACTCGCGATTTGAGTCGTTATTCCATTCAGTGGACGGATTTTATCCTGAGGATCACACTGGGCTGCCCGACTACCAAAAAAAATAATAATAATAATGAAAAATTTGAAATTAATTTGTATCAGAAAAACTTTCCAATTCACGCGGATTTGTTAAAAATAAGCTGGCTTCACGTGCTGTACCCCTGCCCCTGATAGGGAGCTTATGTGCGCCCCAGGTATCCTCGCTAAAGGGCGCACAAATGGAACTGCCCCTCTAAATTTTCTAACTTTAGGGCAAATAAAAAAGTACCTTTGTTTAACAAGAGATTAACAGCGAAATCTACCATGCAAGAGAGGGTTGCATTTTGTTTTTACTTTTTATCAAAATTTTAACTAACATGTACTGAAAAAAGTTCGTAAGTCAAAATGCAAACATTTTAAAATTAATCTTTCTACTGTAAAGTTTAGTATTATGTAATTTAGTATTGTGTATCCTTTATACATATACGTACATATACGTACATATACGTATATTAGAATTTATATGTATTTGGCGGTTTTGGGTTATGGAATTTTACGCTGAATGCAGCAAACTGGTTTCAGCTGATTATTAACACAATGTCACGAACACGACGCAAAGCAAACAATTAGCGTATTGCATGCAGCACAATTTTTACGAAATGGATAAAAACGACGTCACGCGGCGGAGTTTTTGACATGCGAGCGGTCCTGTTAAACGAGAGACTTTTTTATTGCACTTACTAAGGCACTCCTTGCCTAGAGCCCTGTAGTACATTCCCGGTTCCACCCTATATCACACCCGATCCAAATCTATAGAGGAATAAAGGTCTGATGATACAAGCTCCAGGAAAAAAGGTCTTCGTAAAAATATCCAGGAAAAAATAGGTCCAGAGATAAAAGCAACCCTAGGAAACCAGCAACTATATAATTTTGGGTTTTGACCACATATGTTGCATGTAAACTTGCCATCAAGAATTCTTGTGTATCCTACAAATGAAAAAGACGTACAGTTCTCGTGAGTATAGAAATATAGAAAACAACAGATGCATATTACATTATTCATCAATCAAACACACGGGTAAAAGGGGAGTCGAAGGGGGAGTTCTGGGATATCGACCACACGTGGAATGTACCGAGTTTTTCATGCATTGCAAGCAAAACGTACGCAGTATTGGTTACGAACATAGTATTGAAATGAAATAAACTCTAATGTCATTTTGATTATGATTGCTTTTGGTATGAGGATATAAGGTAACAAAACGAACGATGCTTTGTGGAAGTGAATTATATGGGTTTTTCTTGTTACACTGATTTCATGGATTTTCTTTAGGTAGCCTTACATCCTGCTTTCTACGCTTTAGCTTTTTATATATTAATCAAATTCTTATTTTATTCCCTGTTTCCATTAACTTGATATTCACTTTTCAATTTTTAGTGCATCATTACATCAAAATTCACCCAGGTCGAAAAATAATTTTTTGAATTGGATTTTTTTGCTCCAAACGCCATGCAGTTTGCAAATTAGCTGTCTTCCGGTATCAAACTTTACATATAGCTTTTATATGTTCACCGAATCGGCCGATCATGCTTCACATATCAATTAAATCTGTACTTACACGTGAAGACGGGGAACTGCCTCTCACATTGAAGACGGGGAAATTTTCATTTCCCATTGCACGTCTGCTGTGGAAGAAAGTCAAACGATCGCGACACTGCCAATATATCGTTGCTGCTTTCATGAGAGGAAGCTTTGCAATAACCATTCCTAAGAGTAATTTTTAAAGTGATCTCTTTTGTTACTACCTGCAAATACTTACCTTCAGTAATATTGCTAAAATCACTATTTTACGGTTTTGCTGCTCAAAAATAACTAAAAACCCTATTTTTGGGTTTCTCCAGAAACTTTCTCCTCCTTTCGCTAGGGGCGCTGTTCATCATCTCACTACAGCGCCCCCTCCCCTGTCTCTTCATCACTTCTTGAGCACGCCATCTTGGATGGTCGTGCACGTTTTTTGTTTAGAGTTATTTTGTCGTATCATTGTTAGTTTTGGACTATTACATCCCTATTATGTCGGTTAAAGAAGCAGCGGTTAAAATACGGGCGTTTCTGAAGACATCAAAGTTTGATTCGTGCAAGCACGCAAAGCTTTCAAAGGATTTTCATCCACTCTGCCGACGATGTAGACTTTGTGATTTCACAACGAAATTGTGAGCTTTGTGCGACCTTCATCATGCTTCTTCTGTGGCAGCAATTCTTCACACATGGAAGAAATCCGATCAAACAGCAGCGCAAAGAACGAGGAAATCACCCTTGACGGGACCCACTAGTGAAGGACTTTTAGATGTGAACCCGGACGTGAATTTGCCAGATGTTTTTCTCGCGCAACAGCCAGCTAATGCGGAATCCAATATGGTGGCGGACAAAGGAACGGGAAACGACATGGTAGTATTCACGCCATAAGATATCACGATCCCTTCCACATCGGGAGCAAGAAATTGACGGGGAGCAAGAAATTACAATGCAGGAAGTAGTGATTCCCTCATTACCTGATGAAAATATTTTAATTGCCACTGCGACAGCGGCAGCCAATGCAGTGTTTGATGCAAAGGGAACGATTCTGGAAAACAAAATTTTGTCGGGTATGGATTTCAAACTGGGGCACTTCGTGGCCGATTTTTTTCATAAAATGACAGATTTTTTTGCCCCAAAGAGAATGCACGAAGACTACTTCACAGGTCGATATATCTCAGTTGGATTCGGATCTAGCGCTTTTGGGTCTAAAAATTGGGGACGCCGGGAATGGCATCGGTACGACGACATGACAGAGCGGAATAAGACTTTGGCGCTGTTGCCGAGTGGTGAGCGGTCGCCGACACACATTAACGGGATTTTGCTACCAGCAGCTAAGATAGGAGAGGTTAGTACACCAAAATTTCCTAAACGAATCACGGAGAACTCCGGGGAAAGGAGTAAATCCGTAAAAAAAGCCGGAGTTGGTGATAAAGTGAAAAACAGTAAAACGATCGCTGCCGATTCGGGAATTAGCGGGTCTGTTAATGTGTCGAAGGAAAAAAAATCCTACAGGTGAATGTAGTGTGAGAAAAGAAAAGACAACCGCAATTGGTCCTGGTGTGGATAAGTTTGTGAAGTTGGTCAAAAAAATGAGTGTGTTAATTGATGTGGGATTTGCACATGGTCCCATACGGTCGCCACTGGCGACGCGTGATGGTAGCCCGACGGCGACTGATAGTCGCCAGGACACTGAGACTTCCGAACCAATAAATTATTCCTTTGGTCGCCGCGTGTCGCCGCAACGGCACTCCTTGTCGCCATGTCGGAAAAGCGTCGCCGCTATGTCGCCACGTGGAAAAGTGTCGCCGATATGGCGCCACATTGTCGCCATGTGTCGCCACACCAGGAAAAGTCACTGCAACATTGTATACGGTCCTCAAGGGAGACTGAGAGGTTACCAACGACCTACAGCAAGCGACCACATGATAAGGATGACGGAACCCAGACCAAGCGTGTTAAATTGGCACATGTTGAGGATCGTGAGGAGGTAGTTCTGACATCGCTTCTGCATCATTATAATGTGCACACAGGGAGATTCAAATGCCCTACATGTGGCAAATGTTTGAATTCCTAGCAAGCTCTCAACGATCATGTCTTTTCACATGTGCCAAAAGAAAAGAAAAACTTAATGATTTGTGATATTTGTGGCTACCAGTGTATTTCGCGGTCAGCAATTCAAGCACATGCAAAACTCAAACATGGCATTCGTAAAGAAGTACGACTTTAAGGTTGATTCCCACCAAAACCGGAATCGGAATCAAATCGGAAAATTAAGGAAAAGTGCACACCTGCGCATGCTCAGACGCTTTCCGATAACTTTTCCGTTCCGAAATGCGCCCAACTGTTGGTTAGCTTTTCCGATTGGTGCCGTTTCTAAGTGCATATCAGTCAGCCAATTGCCGCGCTCCTGTAAGGCACGTGACACCAAGGCCACACAACCCACTCGCTACGAAAAAAGCATGGCGGCCACCGTTTGCGTTTGAAACTTGATCGAAGAAGTGCAGATAGCTTGGTTATTCACTGAATAATAAGAGGACACTGCCGCGATGCTTATACTGCGCAGTATGACTACATACGCACTGTACGTTTAAAATAGCGTTTAAATCTGGAAATTACGGCATGCTGCATGTGACACTGGACTATGAACGAAATCATGATATGAAAGAAGAGTGATCTTACGTAACCTACCGTTTTTATTTCACATTAGTCTAAGTCCAGAACACAAGCACGATCGGTTTTAGATTTCTTCCACTGTGTTTGTGTACAAAACTTAGCTATTTATTAGCTGAAATAATCCAACCAATGCAGACAAGAGTGTAGGCGACGATGTATAGGATTATGCAAACGGGTGGGGAAAGAGACGGGGAAGGAGGGGCGGGTATGTTGGTCAGCCATTGCCAGTGTCGGCCAGTGCCCATTGGCTGATCGTTTAAGTCTTTCGACCTCGATGGGAATGGTTGTACTTTTTGTTCCGTTTTTGTGTTTTCCGATTCCCGATTCCTTTTCCGTTCCGATTTTGGTGGGAATCAACCTTTAATTAACAACTAAAATAATTTACGTAACGCAATCAAGCGTAAAGTATCCATAAGGACTAATTCTTTCCCTGTGAATAATAAGGTTTTTTTTTGTACTCACGTTATTTTACTGATGAATGTTACGCTGTACTTGATTATGAAAATATGTTACCAATGAATTAATTCCTTACAAAATTGTGTTCTTAGCAAAGTAGGCTGGCTTGTAACGTGAGTGTTAGAATGTCTTCAACACTTGGGGGACAGTCTGCATATCATTGTGGTAGTTTGTAGTTGGTCATTTTCATGCAGTTTTAGTTAAACTTTTGCTGTATTTTCAAGGCATTCTTAATAAACTAATATAACTAATATAAACTAATAATAAAACGTACCGTATTATTAGTGTTTTATAGTTTTATAGCGAGAGTTGGAGGAACTGTAGGGCAATATTCGTTTTTAATTCATTTCACATAGTCAACAATGGGGAAATGGTTGCAAATGTTGCACATACATGTCATTCTGCTTTTATTTGTTTTTTTGTTCCAAAGACATTATCTTTAAAGAGGTGTCGTATGCTGACTTCCGTGCATAAACATTAACCAGTATCAAGATGTCATAGGCTATGTAAACGAACCAGATTCTATCCCAGATTATCTCTGAACGAATGCAAAATAAGATATTGCAAGCAAATCAGACCACAAGGAAACTACTGTTCATGTTACAAGTTTTTCCTTTAAAACCCCGATTCCAATTTGTTGATTTACCAGCCATTAGTAATTACCCCAGATAAAAATAATCTAAAATTGGAGAGCATTTCTGTTATTCTAAATGTTACAATCTTTTGCATTGCACGGTTCTGATGCAGGACAAAAATGTAATATCTTTCAGTTTACTCATTTTGCAAGTTATTAATTTCGAAATTATTCTCACTGCAACATTAACATTGTAACACTCACGCAAACCTGTGGAACAAAACATTTCCAAGTTTATTATAGTCAACATGTACAACAAATACGTTCCAATAATTAAGCACATAAAGAATTATGCTGCAACTTCCAGTCCTTTTTTTTAGAACCGTATTAGGTATTTACGAACACTGCACATTATGACGTTGTCTTAATTTGTTACTTTTCTAGAAACAAGCGAAGATACAAATCCCTTGCACTTTTCTAAGTTTTTAATCCCCAATGCAAACATCATAATGTAAAATTATGACGGGTTAACTGGCAAAGTTACTATTGTGTTAATTGGAACAAGCATCGAAAAAAGTATACCATACTGTTTATATAAATTAATAAGCAGCATGTCATAAACAGGCAACACAAAAGTAACCTACTGTCTATTGCTGGGCAATATTATAGCCATGATAGACTAAATAGAGTACAAAATACAAAATTGGTTTTAATTTGTTTTATTTTTTGGTTATGTTATTCCATTTTTTTAATGCCGTGTATTTGTGTGTTATCATTGTTACAGCTATGGTAAATCGTTAGAATTAGCTGTGTTTTCTTGTTTAAGTACCAGGGCGCTTATCGTAAAATGAGGCGTTGAGCATTTTTGCCAATATTTGCTCATTTGCTTTTGTTTGTATTGTTTTTGAGCCAATCGCTTAAGTAAATGTAGGATGAAGTATGCGTATTAAAAAAAATTAAATACATAAAACAAACTTATCCATTAATTATGTGAGCTTCCTGCTTAACTTGAAAATGAGCAGTTGGTTAATACTGAATAACATCTCTTCATTCTTATACAACATATCGAACAGAAAATGAAAGATTCTAGTCGAACAGAAAATGAAAGATTCTACAAATGCTAATTTTGCTCTCAAATCTTCGACACCCACAAAACACTACAACGCTACAAAACTTTGGGAACGTTTCAAGTGCGAGATATGCGGCGAGATATATAGGATTTTTTATAGAATCACTCTTTTACACAGCAACGAATTTAACCTGAATGTATGTAAAAAAAAAACTTTACTACTGTATTATAACATTTCGTTCAGGATATCACCTGGTGAGAAATGTCAACTGCTGCCAGAAAAAGTCCATCTGTAAAATATTTTTCCTAAGTAGTTACTTATGAATTTATTAATTGTAAACGTTGCATATCGTCGGTATTTTAAGAATATATAGGTAGCGTCTCGTAGCTTGTTATTACTTATAACTTCCACGAGTGTTTCTGCTGTCAAGGTAGATGGATATGTGGCTTCGAGCAGGTGAGTCGTCTGCAGACTAAATGTGGAACAAACTATAGGCGGACAATTTTGTCAATGTGTAAAAGATAGCAGCATTTAAATGCATAAAGTATGACAATAAAACTCGTGTTAATATTGTAACTGTTTTGTCTTTCAGCAAGTGTGTTTATGTTTTGGTCAGTTTGAGTGTTTTTGCAGAACTCTAATGCTACAAAATAAATACAATCAAAGTATGAGGAGTGTTAGAAAGCATGAAGCGTCTGTTGCAGGTATGATATTTTTGTGGCCTAATTTTATACCACAAAATGTGTTCCCCTTATAAGGAATTTTACTTTTATTGTTGTTTTTATAAGATATTTATATGATTTTGTGTTTTGTTTTTTACTTATGGCTATGGTGCTGGATAGAAGCTAAGCAAAACTCCACTTTTAATTTCATTATCGTAATTAAAGGGACAAGCAAACATTCCGAATTGGTCAAAGGCTGGCCTACATAGTAGCAGTTGAAATTCTTCTTTGATATTCTTGTTAAGGTTTACACATTCGGAACAAGTGATCATAGGATGAATATCTAATAATACCATTTTACAATATTTCCATGAGTACAGGTACAGCAAGTCAAGCAGATCGGCAATGTCACTACTGACGGAATATGGACCCATTTTTCCGGCTCCATTCACAGATATTTGGCAATTGTACTGCTTCGTGCATCAACAAGTGAGAGTACATAATTTGACACATTTTAATAATTCTGACTACTATAAGATACTACATTTGCTCCTTGCATCCAAACTTTGTATACGCAAGCAAAACACTAATTCCGCTAAATTTATTGCTGAGATAACAGCTATAGAACGTTTTAAAATAAAAATAAGTTAGTTTTAAAATATTTTGTATCACAGTAAATCGAACAAATTTAGGATTATTTCTTGTTTGGGAGGATGCATCTTTCCCAGTAATTGCTGTATCAGTGACATGAGAGACAGTTTCGCGCACTCGTAGCACCCTAGTGAAAACTACGATAGCACGTTGCAGAAAAAATGGTGGAAACGTAGTGATGCTCGTCTGGTACGCTTACTGGGATCTTTAAACGACCACCTACCATTTTCGATAATATCGGTTACAATCAGTTGGTTACGGATTATTTGAAGAGAAAACATTGAAACTAATGGCGCCACACTGAATTTACAAACAAAACGAATATTTTGTCTAAGAGATGATAGAGCTCACATAGTCCTGATGAAACATTAGTCGAATGAGGAGCAGCTACGCTGACTTCCCTGCGAAATCGAGCCTTAAACGGGTACAACTTGGTGGCTCTCTAGTGAGGTTTTTTCACTCTCAGCGCCTATCGTTGTGTTTCGTCACAAGAGTATTCTGTCATTGTCTCCTATCTCACACTATAGTTAGTCACACAGTACGTCCTCTCATGCAAATTTTTCCTCCGAGTAAGCAGGCCGTCTATTAGAAAGTCATATCCTCCCAAACAACTAATAATCCTAACTATAATAACACACGAAAAACCAAAAATCCCAACATCCATTACGTTTTCTTTAAATGGAAGATGTAATATTCTCGTACAAAATATAACTCGAAGAAGTTGAATGTCGTACATTTTTCTCAATCACTCGTTGTATTCCAAATTATATAAGCTAATTCGTTTTTCACACTCAGTTTCTTTTCAAAATTTGGAATACAGCTCGTGATTCGAACAATATTTTGACAATCAACTTGGAGTTATATTACCGCTGACAATACTGAGTACAATTAGTCTGAGTTTTGGCAGTGCCAAAAGCACATGTTGCAAGGTGTGTGAACAAAAATGAAGCAACAACAACATGTTAGCTCGGTTATTCAACTTACTGATTTAACAACGACCAATATATAGACATTTTCAACCAGAAAGAAACAACGATGTTTTGTTGATCTTACTTTTTAATGTCAGTGTTTCTTTTTCTTGTAGGTGACTCCGAAGTGTTAGGACTTGAATATCGAATTCGTGAAGCAGCCATAACGACTTCTTCTGATGTTCTTCACATGTGCCACAATTTGCAGAACAATCGAGTTGAGTGCTTCATTTGTAGCAAATATTTTGACAGGTGTTTCAACTTCGAACGGCATATTTTAATAGATGTGCCAAGTGAACACCGCTCAATGTGGCGTTGCATACAACATATTTGGTTAAAACACGGTGGCTGCAACAAAGCATAAAGAGAAAAAAAGTCGATACAGCGTATTGTATGGCAGTGATACTTGTTGGACTCTTTAAAATTGAAGGTCATTAATTTGAAGCTTTGGTTTGATGTTCGTCGAACTTGTACTAATATTCTATTTTGTATTATTTAAATAAAGACATTGTCATCCTTGAAATTAGTTGAATGTTTGTGAATTCGATTTAAACCCCTTGAAACTGCATCTGTATCTCCAAATTGTGTGCTTTATAGAAATAGTTGCTGTTACAACTGTTTTGTTAAATGTTTTATCCTTTTTTTGCATTCGCATAAGTGAAGCGCTACTTTAGAACATTAGCAGTAACCAGTGATTGGTGCTAACCTATTGAACATACGTTACCTAATCAAACGGTTACTCATGCATACATAGGTTTCGTTATCAAAATTTCTTTGTTTCAAACATTTTGTCAATTTTGTCAAACATATTGACAATTAAAAAAAATGAACTGTTCAAACGTGTCCTTTATGTTTTCTTGGCTTGATAGACATCATTCGATAATACTATTCGGATACTGGCTTAAACGTTCAGTATTTTGTTTTAGCACGTGCTAAAATATCAGTAACCAAAATAATATCACAAATTCCAGTAAATTACACAGGAATAAATGAAACACAATAACACGAATAGCCTGTATTATGGAATTACATTTACTGAGGTGACATGACAGGGGCTCAAACTAACAAACTCCCGATCACTGCACAGATGCTCCTGTCGTCTATGGCCTTGGAGATATGGCTCAAAAGATGAGGTGGGTCTAGACAATGATTACGATTTGTTACGTGAAATACTGATCACATCTTCTTAGTAAAATGTAGGTCCATAACAAAAGGTGACAAAACAAAAAATATCAGGCCTGTCAAAGATGTCAAAACGATCACTCATGTATATTTCGTCCATTCTCTCCTACAGAGATACTATCAGTTTAATTATATAAATGATACACGTTATCTGGACAGAAATAACAATCGATGGCCTTTTTAAAGGCTATAACAGGTACAGCTGGGAGACGAACTGATCATGGTTGGAATTCGAAGAGGATTCCATCATTAAGGAGAAGAATTTTACTCCTTATTGAATTAAAGTAGGCATTGTGCTTATTTGTACTGCTACGAGTTTAATATGTTGGTTCCTACTGAGATAGGCATTCACACGTAGAGGACGATCCAAAATAGACTTTATTAACTGTATTAGCTTAATTAACTCCCCCCCCCCTAAAACCTGGTGTCTTTTGTTTTAGGTGTGCTAAGAATGCCTGCAGAACTTGACACGTGCATTTGTGACATCTGTCATCAGCCTTTTTTATCGGTTCAGCAACTTCGTCGTCATCGTAAATCCCATTTCAAGGATCATTTAAAGTGCTCAGAGTGTGGCAAGTGTTTCATCGATAACTACAAACTTCAAAGACATTTGGCTACTCACGTTCCAGTAGAAGATCGGGCACTTTTTTCTTGTACTGAATGTGGAGGGAAGTTCACCCTACATTATAACTTGCTGCACCACAGGAGAATCAAGCATAACATTATAGAATGATCTTAAGCTGTACAATAATAAATTGATGTTTCGGATGAGTTGATGTCAATTGTTTCAGTAAAACTGATAGGTGGGTGATACCCCGAAAGGCGTAGTAGTTTCTCTTAACATGGTGTTTTGTGCTTTTGAAAAGAAATGAATTAACCTTTTCGAATTTTAGTGTTTTAAACGTATACTACAAACTGTTTTTTCAGGAGAGTATTACTTATATCCTTCTTCCCGTGTCACCGAAGTTTTTAAACCATGATGAAAAGTGCCTTACTGATGAAAAGTGCCTTACTCATTTACGTCAATAATAGCCATACAATAGCATGCCGTGTAAGTGTCAACTACAAAACTTTCTATGGCATTATTTTCTATTTTTTGTGTAAGTAACAAGTTTACCCTCAATTTTCAATTTGTGTCTCTGAACCTTACGTAGACGAAAAACGCTTGTACATTGTATGAAGAAGCTACCAATAATTCTAAATACATACTAATAACATTTCTGTATCACCATACATTCTCAAGGGTTTTTCTTTTGATATTTAGTAATATATTTAGTAATATCAAAAGACAAGAAAACGTCGCTTTTGAAAATAGGAATGAAAAAACGGGATGGATATTCCTGGGTTTAATGTTGCACCAAAAATCAGCACTTGCCAGGGACGGATTCTAAGTACAGCTAACTAACTGGAACTAAGTAACATTTTAAATGGTGCAATGACTTGAACTGCCGTGGTATTAAATTGTAAAACTCCAGTATTTTTGAAAAGGAGTTTTACCAAGTTTAAAAATATCAAGGACAAAAAAATACTTTTGATAGATTTTTCTATGTTACTATAATGATGGTATCAGTTGTTGGCAAAAGCTGGCTTCTGTACTTCAAGATGTAAATAAAAATCATGGCCAGTGTTACAGTAATATTAGTTGCTACCTGAAGCATCATAAAATATATGTTGTTTATGTGATTCCATCATGGCTACATTTTGTTCCTAGGGTCATGCCGGAGGTGGTCGGTTCATATCATGAAAGATACATCACAATTTCTGCTGCAATTTCTGATGTGCCACTATTATGGTGTCGAATGAGACTTCCTACGCTGTGCTGTTAACTATTGATACACCCTAGCTGAAAATGTTCAGTTTTTGGGAATTCTGTGTGTTGTGAATTGAAATTAGGTCTCTGATTCCTTGGTTAACATCCACGAAAATTTCACTGCGTTGTTTTACGTTTGATATTTGCTGTCGTATTTTGTTCTGGTACAACTTGCATTCAAAGTGCCAGTGTCTTTTCCTTTGTACACATTTGGATATTTCCTTTACTATTTTCCTTTCGTACTATTAATAGTTTTGAATTGATTAGCAGTGTCTTATTTTTGTTGCCCTACTAATTCTTCCACATACTTCTTCCTTTTTCAGTTAATATATTTAATGTTAAACAGTACTCATTGCACTCTTCTTTTATTGATAAATTCATGCCTTTTAATAATCTGTGCACGAACAAGCATTTTATTAAAATTAACAGACATTAAAAGATAACCTCGTTGTGCATAGTTATAATAATTTTCTGTCATTCATGATTATCTTGAGTATTTTATGCTGCAACTAGTATTTAGTAATATCCAAAGTATGTGGCATTTTCCCTAAGTAACAAACATGTAATTGGGGAACTTCAGGCACTAGTCTGTAGACAACCCTGATTTTGATGAAAGGTCTGTCTTATTAATGCTGCGCCAGTAAGGTGGCACAAATATTTTTCTTTAAATCGCTAATAGTTCAGAAAAACCAAAGTGTTTGCCTATCTGGGTCAATGACAATTCATTCAAACATCTCATTTAAAAAATGCTGACTTTAATAATTTAAAATATTATTTTTTTAGTATCCCAGTTCACACTCTTAGACACAAAAACAGAAACAAGCCAAAATTATAAAGAAAAATTTTAAATCAAAATTATGTTTTTATTTACTAGGGAAAGTGGGCAAAAACAATATTTTTGACTGTGTTAGTCATACAAAATATGCATGCTTTTCATATAACAAAACTAACTTCTTTCGAGATTACAATTAGTTTTGTAGGTGTTTTAGAGTGACAAATAGGATAACAAGATATGTTATTTATCTTGCTATTTAGCAATATCTCAATTAGCAAAATAACAAACATTTAAAGGCCTAACTGGGCATTTTTAAAAAATGTCAAGCTTTGTTGCTCGTGGAAAAGTTGGAAGGAGGCCAAAAAATGCACTATTACGATAAAAAATGAACATATTTTTTCCACCTTTCAACAGAAATTCATATTCTTGCAATATCCGTTCATATTATAAAAAGTGTAGGAAGATTAGCAATACCCATTAATAATTTCTTTTTGGAAATAGGATTACAAAAACGTATTTTTTAGGTTAACGCTGTAACCAGGACTTTGTTGAGCCTCTATTTGTTTTTATGTTAATATTTACCAAATATTTACAAATGTATGTCCGTTCTTGTTATAAAATGTCTAGGAAGATTAACAATACCCATTAATAATTTCTTTTTGGAAAATATGATTACAAGTACGTATTTTATTTAGGTTAATGCAGTAGCCAGGACTTAATGCTTATTTATTGAGCCACTGTTTGTTTTTTGAGTAAATATTTACCAACTTTTAAGGTTAAAACTGTGTTAATTTAAAGTAATTAATTGTTTCTATGTTAAAATGATTTGACAGTGAACATAAAGGAAACATTGAAGATATTATTGTAATGTAACGTTATTACTATAACGTATGTAATACTGTTTACACGATAAATTGTATAGCGTGCCTTTGTGTAACCTTTTATTCTAATAAAGTTTTATAAACTGAAGGTCACGAGAATTGCTTGTGTTTATACTCAATTATTTATCATTTGTAACTGATGAACATGACAGTCGTCATAACATCATTGGCATTGGAACGAACAATATCTGTTCCGGTTCCTGTGTGGGCTCAGTTTCATGTCACTAACAACAATGTACATTTACTTTGTACCTCTAACTTGCATAGTTTCGATCATACACATTGGGTGACCTTGAATGCAACGTCTAAAGGCAGTTTGAGTTCCTTAATCGGAATCGCCTTAACTCATCTCTCATATGGGTACATTGTTATTAACAGTCAATACACTCTTTGCTGGCGATAATGGGTTAACTAGGAAGAAGGACTACTAGGACATAAAATGGATTTTTGCCAACTATACAAATTTTCACGAAGTTGATGGAGGAGCTTCCCTCCTCGTTCTGCTCTGCATACACTAGGTTTTATGCCATCCCAGCCTGTCTTCGTTTGCCATGTGTTCACGAATGTATATAAGCTGTCTAACGTCCATATTAATGCAATGCAATGTTCTTCCTTTTTAGTCTTCTATACAGCCGTACTGCCTGAGAAGACTATTGCAACGACTTTGTCCGTTCGTCCATCCGTCGCTTTTTTCAATTTCGCAACGGTACCAGAATACGACGACCACTGTTTACAACGTTCGATTCAGTGTCAAAAGTTAGTCAAATAACATGGCAAATTAAAACATCGTTGCCTCCTTATAGCTAATAGACTTCTTCGACGTAACTAAATTAACTAATAACATTTCATCGTCGAATTGAAATCCTAAAGATTTGTGTTAACGTAGCCGTAAAAACAAAAACATTTTAGCTTCGTTTAAAAGAGTCTTGTCGCATCTGCTACTTACGAAACTAAAACTGCCGTTAAAAAAATTAGGCCTAAAAAATGAAAATTAGGTCTAAAATCACGTTACCATGGCAACGCCAGTAGTTCATACGAGTCGCTGCTGAAGCGTTTCTCCTGTCCCTTCCCTACTACCACTGATCTATATTAGGCTACGTTGCGCATTACGTTGTAACAAAGTAACTGTGCGCGCGGAGGCATACCGTGTTGCAAAAATGAATAGGCTTACTGTATACGATCCAAATCTCCGTTCGTTGCTACTTACGAAATTAAAGTTGTAAATTAGGACTAAACGCTGACAATTATGCCTAAAACGTAAAATAAGCTTAAAAGCTAACACATTTGTAACGGGCAATTCTGATGGTTACTGTTTTTAGTTTATATAATACAGATAGCTGTTGTAGTGCATGATAGAGGTGTGCGCCTCAACATTGGAAGTGGAGGAACTGTACAGAAGACCAGTGCGACTAGATAGTCGTTGTAGCCCCCTTGTCTACGATTAATATTGAAGTGACAAACCCAATACAAGAAAAAGAGTTGCTTTGGGCAATGCCACTTTAATACTAGTCCATGTCTTTTGAGAGATCAATTTGAGATAGCATGATAGTTTCTAACATTTCAAGAACTTTGTTTTGCCAGCTGCAGCATTACTTATTTCGTGGACACGTGTGTTAACAGTACCTTATTCTTACATTGGGTACACATAGTGGAAATCTGCCATGTCTTTTCCCCAATGGTATAACTAGACTGGTGTCTGATCATCTTCGAGCCTCTAACTTTTCTACTTGAATAATGAAAACATTCTTTTCCAATAGTTCGTCTTGCTACGGTTCAAGAAGTTAACATCTAGTGTCACATTACGAATTTCCCCGCCTGTCACGGTTAATAATTACCACTGGTCCCAAAAACCAACAAAATAGAAGTTCTATTCGTTTTTCCATACTGGGCTTTATGTGGGGTATGCTTTTAAAGTTGCCTAAGCACCACGGAAGGCAAATTGTGGAGAGTGGTAAGAAATATAGCCACTTGCTGCATATATGCCAGATTCATCACATTACCAATTCTTGATGGCTTTTTCATAATCTTTTGCGTATAGCTGGTGTAATACTTAAGCTAACCCGATAAATTAAATAAATACACATTATACATGTGTGTCGCTTGTGAGCCTCTTGACACTGCTTGCCTTACTATTTACCTTACTCAGTAATGCTTTTACTGTTTGCCTTATTAACACTGCTTACTTTACTGTATTAAGGTAATTATTAACTTGCATTTGCTTTGAAATTGATGATGTTCTGTAGGAGAAAAGCCTTTTCTGTAAAGTTTTTTTAGGAACCTCTTAAAGCAACTAAGTAGGAGGACTGGGTTAGTTTTGCATGTGGTAGGTGCAGTACAAAACATCTCAGTTTTATAGCTTCATTAAGCCTTCTTTCGTTAATGTGATCCAAGTGATTTTTCTTTTACCGTAATGATAACTTAGGCTAGTTTTAATCTTGTGTTGTATTACAGAATACCAAGAATCCTTGAGTTTTCCGTGTGAGCATTGCTTCAAAGTCTTCAAATCCAGAAGAGGTCTGAACTATCACTTGAACAAGCATAGGGAAAAGTTTAAATGCATTGTTTGTGGTGAATGTTTCGAAAGTAGCAGTAGCCTGCAAATGCACGTAGTAATTCATAATAAGTAGGGGAATGAAATATTTTATTTGTTGTAATCATTTCGTTTCTGTATGAATTTATTCGTGCAAAATAAAGTACTTAGTGAGTGATCGTATTATTTCATTAAAGGATAATTCCTGATAACAACACTGTCATGCATGCTGTTGAATAACAGTTGATCTCTGTGCAAGTGCACTTGTAACCTATTACAACTTATAAGTCTATCATCTGGTTATGGAGTATTTTTTCTGTGTAATCATAACCAAAATTTTGATTTGGATAAGAACGGTTGCCTAAGTATAGTCCTGGCTGACAGCAGGAACACCAACAATGGCGTAAAAAAACTTTTTTGTTTCTCGATCAACCCGTTTTCTGACTTTCGGGGTAACACTAGTGTTACATTGCTTCAACTTGCTGGGTTGCATTACTTTTGGTCTCAGCACAAAGCCTTCAAGGAGATTGTTGTAATCAGGTAGTTCAGTCACAACACTTTCTAAAAAGCCTCATTAACATCATTGGACGAAACAATAGGATATATGTCTTTCCTAGTGTACACATACGGTTCCCTACAGTTTTATTTTATTGACGAGTGTTATGCTTTACATGTTTTTGAGCGAAAACTACAGAAAAGTAGACCATTTACGATATTCCCATCCAATGACATTCATTGCAATAATTCCGTGTTAAAAAAAGACATTTAACAAGCGCTAATTTTTCCACTTACTACATGATTAACGTTATAATTTTTTGTCCTTTGATCTACTATGCTGAAAGTAAACTTGAAAACTACTGAATCCTAATAAAAATTTATATTAAAACTGATCCTAATAGTTTACATCATCATTTGTTTGCAGATGGAATTCGAAGAAACCTATTACTTCCATATATGTGTAACCTTTGCCACAAGAGATTCTCAAATATCAACACTTTGAAGCAACACCACAACGTACATTTGGGAACTTACAAATGTTTGCAATGCGGCAAGTGTTTTGCCTGGAAGAGTGATCTGAATGCTCATGTTAATACTCACGTACCCATAGAAAAGCGGCAAGGATGGCCTTGTAACATTTGCGGCCGAAACTTTAGCTCTAGCCATAGTCGATCCAATCATTCCAGAATCAAACATCCTCCAGATATAGTGATGGGAGATGAACTTCAAGCTAAACGTTTCAATCCTTGATCAGAAACCTGTACGATGAAACTGATATTTAAATTTTATGTAGCAACATCTATTTTTTTAGTTGCTTTCTACTTACGTGTTTTGTAACCTTCTGTGTTTACGATTCTGAAAATTTTGCCCGGAGCGCTCACTTGTAAGAAATTTGTTCAACATAAATAAACTTTGATGCCAGTTGAAAGGGTATGCTTATTTGTAGTCAGTGGGGTTAACCAAGTGTTTCTTTGGAGCTCGATTTTGTACAAGTAAAATTGCAAAACGAAAAGCTAAATGAGCTCAGTTTGTAATAAAATCCTTCCAAACCAATTTCCAGTGCCTGTTGGACGTAAATATCAGAATTCCTGAGTGGGAAAGTAAAGTCTCTTCTCAAAGGTAGAGGGTTCAATTCCCTGCTTAAAGCAGTCTGACAAAGTCTAAAAGGCAGTGGAAATGGGATACAGCTATATTTGTTTTGTGGATAATAATATCCACAGCTATATTGTTTTGTGGAAACTAATGCTACTGCAAATCGGATTATTACTTTTGTTGAAAACGTGTGTTTATTAAGCTCTTTAGATTTGTACCTATAAAAAACTGTGGTAAGTGTCTCTCGTGATGCGATTGGGCTGTGACTGGCAGGTAAGAACAAAGATGGAGCGACTAAAGAAGATGGTTTATTAGCAGATCTGGACTATTCGTTTAGCGACCAAAAATATTCAGAGAATGCAGGGTGGCGTGACGTCATGTTATCTGTTTCAACCAAAGTGACCGAATAGCCACACCAGAAGGCAGCACAGGTTCTCGCAGGAGGCGAACTTGAAATAAAAAAAATGGTGGCATCGTTACTATGGTAACCACCGCTACAGCGACAATACCTTCGGGAATTGACGAAATACTCGTGCGTGGGCAACATCCAAAGTTGAAGAACTTATTCTGTGTTCGATTCAAACCGTATTCAGTTCGTTAGAAGAAACGTGAACCACGGAAAAACATTAAGCTTACGTGGCCACTCAGCACTCGGTTACAATACAACGATGCAGGACACAACAATGAACG